>VZTH01008177.1:338317-410817 GCA_013397815.1 Aleadryas rufinucha | reverse complement strand
ACAGACTTTTGAGGATTGCTGCTAGACTTGAAATCCAAGACAGATGTTGCTGTCAGAAAGAGGCCTCTCCTTTCTTTTTGCTTTCTTAGGCAATTGTTTGGGAAATGCAGGGAGCTGGTGAGTGATGGAGTCTCTTATCTGAGAAAGGCACAGGAATAATCAAGGAGGCAAAAGTTTTGTTGTTCTCTCTAATGTCCCCTCTTTGTCCAAAAGGAGGCAACATGAATTCAGTGCTGCTTTTACATGTGGTGGTGCAACATCCCTGTGCCTCTCCCAAAGGGTGTTTTTTGAGAGCACCAAGAGCAGTATTGTTGCAGAGCACTGGAAAAGCAGAAGGGTCTGGCCTTGATCTGTCTGGCAGGTGTGTGTTCCTGTGTCCACACAGACTTGCAGCAGTCCTGAGGAATCA
Organism: Aleadryas rufinucha; assembly: GCA_013397815.1. Taxonomy (NCBI): domain Eukaryota; kingdom Metazoa; phylum Chordata; class Aves; order Passeriformes; genus Aleadryas; species Aleadryas rufinucha. The sequence continues at coordinate 410,408 of VZTH01008177.1, read as the reverse complement.
GAGCAGCACTATGGAAGTGGAGGATTGCTGACCCAGTTGTCTAGTATGAAAATAGCAGCATTTTGTCATAGACTGACCTTCACAGCTCAGACAAAGGATGGGGTCTGAGATGAGGAGTTGAAATCCCATCTGATAAATGGGAGGACAGAGATTTCACAGAGAAAGAAGTGTCTGTATATATTTCCCTGTCAGGGTATTACTGACCAACATCCATAAAAATTGGTTAAAACCACAATGTGCCACAAGTTTTCTCCATTAGCCTCACATGAGGGATGGGGAGGGAACTGCACCCACTCACTCTGGGGGGAACTTTGTGGGGAGTGTCTTTCCTCCAGTCAGGAACAGAATCTGCAGATTTCAGTCACTGTCGTTATTTAGGTTTGGGTGTTGCAGCAAAGATATTTTGGTGCAACTCCTCACTCCACTCTAGTTCTGTGATTGAAATCTTAAAGCACTGTCACACGTGTGTGGCATTTTTGATGAACTGGTACATGTAAAACTAGATGAAGCAATGTATAGCTAATATCTTGGATTTTAGTTGCTGGATAGGTCAGGTTTGAAGCTGTAGGGACTGAAGTTTATGCTTGATTTGATGCACATGACTAAGCCAATTGAATTCAAAGTTCAGCATCTGTGCAAGGCTTCAAGACTGGGGACCTGATTTGTAAAGAGGATGATGTTTTCCTGTTGCATTGCTAGGACTTAGACAAGACTTTGTTTTTGCTGTCTCTCCTTATTTTAGTCTGAAAGAGAAACAGCTGCCAGAGAAATCTTAGGATGTGACCTGTTTCAAGAACCTCTCAAACAATTTATGTTTGTAAGCGAAGTGAGAACTAAAAACCACCTTATCTTCTAGCGTAAATATTTGGAAATGTTGTTAATACATTAGAGTAGTGGGATAATTATTAAATGTTTTGGTATTTAGTGTCACATTATGATGAAAATCACTTGATAACAAATTAAAGCACTTTTATTGTAATTGCTATGGTTCTAGAGGATACACATGGTTGTGCAGCATTAATTTTAAAGACTTACATGAATTTTTAAGCTTAGCAGATACAAACGGTTGGAGAATAGCCAGTATTCTTGAATGTGCAATATACACTCTAAGGAGTCTTTAACTAAATCTTTTGGACTTTGGTTGGAAGCAATTAACATTTATTCTAAACTTTCAATAATTCATACTTTTTTTTTCCCAGTTACAGCTGCAGATTTGTTTAAAGAAAGCTCAGATGTTCTGTAGGTGCACATGGCGAGGGGACATACGAAAATGATATACATGCTCCAGAAGGTTGTAACATCTGATAGTTAACAATCTACATGAATAACCAAGCCATTACAGATGAACTGACTACTAGGAGCACTAGTAATTGCCACTGAACCCAGTGAAAGACTGGTTCTAGGAAAATCCTCTCTCATGTTATTGTGTCTGTCCATTAAGAACAACAATTGGTCCTGTGGAGGAAGGGGATCTTCAGGTTGCTGGTGCATATCTGAGGAACTTTATCTTTTTTTGAGGGGTAGTGGGGTGGGTTGAGGAAGTTGCTTGGTGATTCTCCAGATAAATTGGCTTGCTGCATTCACAGGTTGTCCCCTAGGACTTCAGTGACCTATTTCCCAGGCATGGCTCAAGCCAGTCTCGTACACAATGGCTTTTATTGGCTCGTTCAGTCTCTAGTGACTCTAACACCTCAAACTGTTCAATTTGAATGCTCGTGATGAGGCAGGAATGGACAAGAGAGAGCCTGTATTATTTTAAAATGACGTTGGACTCTAGCCCCGCATGGACCCAGGGCTCTATGTTGATAGCCCTGGGCTTGTGGTGCATGTGAAGAACTGATGCATCAAGCTCAGCTCACACATGTGGATCTGTTGAGCTGTGGCAGTCACCTGTCTCCAAGACACTTTTGATCTGAGGCCTAGACCTTTCTCCCTGTTGCCTAAGGAAGAGGAATACAGCATGGCAACTCAGAAACTGGAAAAGGCACTTTAGAGGTCCTGCCTGTATTGGGCCCAGCCCTTAGCACATGCTAAGGCCCTTAGCATTCATGTTTGTTCTGTGGAGGGGAGCACTAAAACAACCTGTGCTCCTCAGGGCAGCTGCTTACCCTTCCTGTGGCTACTGGAAGCCTTCAAACACAGTATGTGGACTTAGTTTATACCCATGACACAGGGTGACTGGCCATGGGAGAGATGACTGGAGCCACTGCAAGTACTAATCAGGTGGTGCTGGCTCAAGTGGAGTGGCCAGTGGGTGGGGAAGACCTGAAAAGAAATCGTGCATTGAATGTTTGTCAGGGACTCTGCACTGGGGTGTCTAGAGCAGGGAAGTGCTCTGGGGGATGTGATGGCCAGACCAGGGGACTCCTGGGGGAGGTGACAGCAGGATACTCAGGGTGTTGAGGGTACATCATGAGTAAAAAGTGCAGCAAGTCAAAAGATGGTCTGGGAATCTGAAGTTTGGGGAGAAAACTTGGAAAAGGGGCAAAAGAGGGGGAGGAAAATTCTTTGGGAACTGTTGTCTAGGTTTAGCTTTGGTATTAAACCAAAGTTTCCTGTTTCCTCAGAGAGGTACCCTGAGGCAAGGCCCTAAAATAGACTTGGACATGTTCCAGGCTCTCTATGGTGTGGTGAGTACATATCACACTATTCCCCTTCAGAAAACTTACTGTTAAAGCCAAAAGTCTATTATATTTCTGTATTCCCTGACAGTCAAAGTTTGTATTTCAGGAACAAACTCTTGGGGTTATAATCAAACAGCAACATTAATCTCCTCTGCTAGATGTGGGTAATTGATTGTACTAAGTAATTCTTTGTGGTCTGTTTTAAGGAAAACATGTGGCCCAGTGTTCAGTGGGTAGAACTGCTTTCTCTTACACTAGCTAAACATCTCATGTAGCTTCTCATCTTGGCTGCTTTTTAAAAGCAAATCCCTAATTTGTGATCTCACGTCCAAATTTTGATTATGAATGCTTTGCCTACAAGGTTATCAGAAATCATGTTTCATTAAATAAGTGTTGTAAACACTGTGACATCTGTAGTTGTTAGTTCATTGTAGAAATAGAGCTGAAAGATGGTGACAAATGCATCTGCAGATGCTTTGCTGTTGTTCCTGAGTATCTAGTGCTGGTTAACATGGGATGAGCAAAGAGCAGAATCATTGTCCATTTCTGTTCTGATATGTAGCTTAGTTGTGCAGTCATGTACTTAAACTATGTTCAGTTTTGTTTTCTTTAAAGAGGCTTTAATAATGCAAGGCGCCTTAAGAAAATATATAATTGTGTGCAGTTTGCTGCTTAAGAGTACATGGTGCTTCCCATTTGAACTACTGCTACTTTCTGAAAGCAGGAGCGAGGAACATGTATTCTTTGAAGTTGAAAGTGTTTTTCTCCTATGTACAGAATGACAGAAGGCATAAAGCTGGTTTTTGGGATGTGCGTAAGCAAAGTGAGATTGTGGTGAAGCCTATTTTGAAGTCAATTTATTACAGCTCTTCTGTATATGGCTATTACCTCCTGTTGTAGAACAGTCTCTTCAGCTTCCTCAGTAGCTGTTTCTCTGCAAACAGATCCTCCCCTTGTTCTCCTTTGGTTCTGCCAGTATGAAGCTGGGCTTCATTGCTTTTACTTGGTTTCCTCCAAAAAGCTCTTTCATATGATGATCTCATGGTATAATCTCGGAGGTTCAAAAAGTACTGAATCAATCTGGTTTTACCTTTAAGTTCTGATAGTGTTCAATCTTTCCTTTCTTTTAAAGATTAAAACCCTAAGCAGTGCAATGCAGATCATAGAGACAGTTTCACCTCATCTTGTGTACAGCCTGCCATGCTGGTTCTGAGTTTTCCTTGCTCCTGAAGTTCCCACCTGTCAGTGAAAAGAAGTACACTAGATGCTCTGAAAGCTGCAAAGGCCTCCTGCATCTTCTAGACAGGCTGTATGCCGTTCTCCTGAAGGTCCAAAATGAGCTTCCATCACCTTGACTTTTTCCATGGATGCTGGGTTATTTTCATGCATTGTACAAGACCTGTAATTTAACCCAGGAAGTCAGGCTACTAGAGGAAGCACAGCCTGTCTATTAAGTGGTGCATTTTTTGCTGTGGGCTTGTGTTGGGTTCAAGGCAGTGATTTTAATCTTCAGGAAATCAAATGGCCCAGGCATCCTAATCTGTAAGATTTTCCCTCTCTTCCCTTATGCTCTAAACCACAGAGAACCACCATCTGTTCCAACTCTGAGTCTCATGAAGGAGAAATATACCATGTCCAGAAGATTCCTATGAAGTAAGGGTACACAACCTGGGACAACAATTTTAAACAGACAACATTTTTCAATACTCCAACATAGTGCCACTTTAAGTATGCCTGTAGTGCAGATACTCAGTGGGAGAAGATGCTGTACTCAAAGAAACTTATTTGTCAAAGTAGACATTTTGACTTTCAAATGCCATTTTTTCTTTTCTGTAAAATAGGAATGATGATGGGTTTTGATCTTTCAGTACCCTCTAGGTCAGATCTAATCTTAGAAAAAGCTTGAGGACAATGGTGGTGGTTTTTTTTTTCCCAGCACGCACAGTTTAGGAGACCACAGAATTAGACTCCAGGGGTGAGGGCAGGACTTTGAGATGGCTGCTTTTCCTGGGGGGTAGAATGCACAAATTTCAAGTTTCTTTGCTCAAGAATGCCAGTTGCAAATCAAACAGCATCTCCTGCCTGGCTTCAGCCTCACATGCTTCTCCAAATGGAGACAATTGCTCTTGTGCTAGGGGGTGGCTGCAGCCAATTTGTGTGACTTTCTGATGAGGAGGAGAAACGGCAGTGTCTCTGGTCACTGACATGGTTGGGGGGGGGGGTTTGCTGCTTTCTCCTCAAGTCTAGATTTTCTTAGCTAATTTACCACATCAAGGTGCAAAGCTTTTGCCTTGCAATTTTTCAGTTTTGAAGACCACTAAAAACATTCCGGTCAACAAATGTCAAGTTTCCAGTAAAAGCTTGGTACCCTCCTGAAGGGGCAATTCTTATGGTGAAAAACCACAAACCCATTTGGCCTGGCCAGTTGCTTTCATCTCTTTAGTTCAGCTGAGTAAATGGTTCCTATGGTTCACCCCCTCCCCCTGCTTATTTACTAACACAAGAGTAAGAGCCAAGATAGAGAGGTTAAAGAAAAGGAAGAAACCAGGGATTTTTTTAAAAAAAAAATATTTATTTTTCCCTTCATTTGAGGACATGACCCTTTCACATAAATGTTTTTTACTTTCCCAAATTCTAGTCCCATTGTGGAATGTATGGAGACAGCAAATAAATGATACTTAAAATTACACAATTACATTTTCAGTAAATATGAAATTATCTTATTAGTGTTGTAATAAAAAGACTACCCATTCCCAGGAGAAATGGCAAACCAACACTGGCTCAAATACTGACAAAAAACAATAGTAAACAGTGTGAGCAATTAATGCTTTTGGTATCTGCTGAGACAGTGAAACCTTGTATTGGCTACATAGAAAGTGTCTGGTTCCTTTTGGGTTTTGACATTGCAAATTCTTACAGCAATTCAAGTTTCTGCATCGAAGGTGACCAAACACACTTAGCCACCAAAAGAGAGAGGAGGGCCACTACAGACTGGATTCAGATCTATGTTAACTCCTTTTGAGGAGAAGGTAATGAGCATGGGGAAAAGGTGTTTCTGGGGATGGCTGGGAGGGAGGAATGGTCAAGGGCATGGAAGAGTTGCTACCTTATACTTTCTCTGGGTAAACAGACTCTTGAAACTCCTCACCTGGGATGGAACCGAGAATACTGGAAAATATTCGGTTTCATTCAAGTCTCCTGTGAATGGTGCTGGTAGATGAACAGTAGGACAAGAAGCAGAGCAACCTGAGTTTCTGTACCTGGGAGGGAATCTGACTTGTCCTTTCATAGCAAAGCTCATCACCAGAAGTGCTCCTTCCTTTGGTCTTCTGTGGAGTTATCCCTTAGCTGTGCCTGAGACAAGAAGGGGCAGGCTTTTCTGATGGGTGAGTTCTCTGTTGTCCATGGACTTCCAGCTGAAGGTCTGTCTCTAAGGCTTCTGTACAGTACAGTCTGCTCCCTGGATGAACACTGGGAACAGGGACTGGGTCACACTTGGGCTGTCCATTTGGACTGTGTCATGTCTGTTTACCTATAGCAAGAAAACGAAACCTAGAGAAAGGGACAGTTTTCATGGATATGTGAACAAGTAGGAAAATGCTAGCCTTGTGCATCCTGTTGAAGTGGACAGAATACTAGCTAGTTAAAAAAAAGCCCAAATGTAGACCATTTATGTAGAACAAAAAGATCCATGTACAGTAATGTCTAAGCACCAAGAATGCAATTTTAGTATAAGCTATTGCCAGTATGATGTGAAATTAATTTTTTTGTTGCTATATTAGGTGCCAAAGGATCCAAGGTCTCAGCCAGAGAACAGCCTGTTTAGTTTATATTTTTTCTTTTACAAAATTTGAAAAGAAAATGTCCTGTTGGCATTGGAACAGCAAAGGAAAAGAGTAATAAGTGATTTAAGATGCTCTATAGGCTGGTCCTCAGCATTTCTCACTTATGTGGACTAACAGGTTTACTCTTAAATTTCTGAATAATTATAATCATATTATAGAGTTGCATTCCATATCTTTCAGAAACAATAATAAGCTATCAAAGGGCACACATATCTGTACACTGCTGTTAGTATCAGAGCACTACAGCTTATCATGCTATGGGTTTACACTATCAGCAGAACTGCAAGACAGGGGTGTAACTCTTAGCACTGTAAAAGCACAGATTCAAGGCCCAGCAGCTAGGACTGGCAGTCCCCAAGGAGATGAGGTGCTTGGTTAACATGGAACAAAAACTTGTGTTAAATGAAAAATGAAGCAGTAAGAACTTATGGGGCTTTGAATGTGGTGCTATGCAGAGGTGAAGAAGATGAGAGACTGTGAATAAACCAGCAACTCTTGCATGAAGCAAGAACTTTGCTCAGCCTCTCCTTTATGTTCTTCCTCTGCTCTCTCTTCCCTTGGTTCTGGCTTGAAAGGAGAACCAGTGTTTTCTCTTTCCTGAGCCCAGTGAAAACAATGCAGTGTGTTAGTAGTCCTGGGATGAGGTAATGGTGGAAGCAGAAGTTTCCTCTGGGCTGAGGTGCTGAAGACATTGTGCAAGCAAAACCAGATGATACTAAGAGGAGTGAGCCTCTTCAGAGAAGAGTCCTAGCGGACTTGCATGCATCTTAAATGCGTGCCTGGTAATGAATGTGCTGCAGAGGAGACTTGAACATCTGGTCACTTCATTCTAGTATTTCTTAATTTATAAGGATATGAAAATTTGAACATGATATTCGAGATAAAGTTACCAACCTGATAAGACTGTCGTTCCCCATGAGTGAGCATTGTTCTTGTGAATATGGGATGGAACTATTACTGTATCAGCTGTGCCTGTAGCTCATTAGCAATGTACATTTCTGAGCTGAAAGTCTTCTTCACTTATGACTTTAAACTTGGTGTGTGAGTGTCCCAAACTCTCTGCTTCTGCCTCTCTCATAAAATTGCAGAAGTGCTACATAGCCAGAAAAACTGTTCTCCAAAAATATTCTGTATGTGCAGTCTGATGAGCAGCTGACTTCTTATTTTAAGAGTCAAAACCTATGGCAGATGAACTGTTGCATACCTGGTATGTGAATGTGGTTTGGGGAGTGCTGTTTTTCTGGGATGGAAGAGTTGGAAAAGTGACAGACTACCTCTGGGATGGTCAGTACCAATTTGCAGTTCAGATGGGAGAACCTTTCCAAGTTCTGGCAGAACCTAAAACCAAATTTTGCTGATGCCAGAATAAATGCTGGGTTTAAAGACTTTTTTTCATTTTCTCTTTTTCCATGGGAAAAGAATGACTCTGTTAATGAACATTAGCAATACAAACTCCTGGTGGTCCTGACCAAGGGAACAACATCCATCCAATATCTACTTCTATTTAATTTCTGTCTTTAAAAGCAGACCAAATATTTGGTACTCCTGCTTTTGTTTAAAACTCTACCTCTGTGTCTATCTGTAAGCTGAAATGTAGCCTATAGCTTCTACAAGGTGAAGGTTTTGTGTGATGGCAGCATCCTAGCTGTGGACCAAGGCATCTGTCTGTGGGATGCTGGCAGAGCCCTAGAGAGATGCCTTATTTTTAGGCAGCTGAGGGTACTTGAGGTACTCGCCCTGTTGCATACTAGAGGTCTCAAGATAGCACTGAAATGACTGACTGATCAGTCTCTATCCTCTCTGTGCTGGTGGCCAGTTATGAGGGGTGGCAGCAAGGCCTGAGACAAGATCTTTGGTGTCCTATTCTTCCTTGTTCATTTTCTTCCAGAAGACATGATCCCAGGGTGTCTTGTTACCAATATAAGATGTGAGGCCAAAGTGAGACAGATGCTTGCTGTTGAAGGAAGCCCTTTAAGGCAAAGGGTGCATGGCATGTGGCCTTGGCTCAAAATAATCTCTCTTGGTGGCTCTGGGCCAGCTTCCCGTTGTGGTCCTGGCCAGCTCTCCAGCACAACAATCCCCCCTTGGCACCTGGCAGCAGGGCCAAAGGGAGCACACCATGCTGGTACCCCTGGTACCGCAAAGTGAACTCACAAGTGCCTTGAAGGGAGGAAAACTAAAATGCACAAAGGATGAAAAAGTTAACCATGTGATTCTGTGAGAGCAGCAAGCCTGATCTGACTCCTTAAGCTGCTGCTTTCATGTTATATTTTTTTCTGTGGAGCATGGAGAAGAAGAGCTAAGGTTTATGGTGGTGGTTTGGAATCAGGATGGGTGGCATCATCCTGGAACACACAGCCAGGTTTTTGGCCCATATTTCTGCCATTTTTAACCTTAAGAACACAGTGTTTGGGATTGTGTTGGGTTGGGGTTTTTTTTAATTTATTTTTCCCCTTCCTTTTCTTTTTCCTGGAAACTAAAGTGTTGTTCATTAATGCTTACCAAGACTGAGTGTTCTTGGTGAAAAGTCTTTTGCTAAGTGTCACATTATATAATCATGCCTTTTCTTTTTCCTTCTTCTTTAAGTTACCACTTAGTGCCAATGCTTGCTTGAGTGCTGTGTTGCATGGGGAGGAGCCTTTTGGATCAGTAAATTTGGTCTGAAGAACATTTTCAGGGCAGAAAAGCTTGTTCTTTCTCCATCCTTGCCCCATAATGAAATTACAGCAAACTAGAAAAGAGAATTTTGTTAATCAGAATAGTCAATTGGGGAATCATTAGCTCTGATTTTAAACACTATTTGTAATTTGCTTTAGGGTCTGTAGCCTAATTCTTTCCTTTGAGTTAATTAAAATATGTTTGAATGTGACAGACATTTCCAAATCTTCCCACAATCCAGGAGGAAGGGTAGGTTTTTTGTCATCTTCCATCAAGTATAGAGGCTCTGAGCGCAGAAGAATTTCACTACAATGCTGCAAGGTTGTTTACCTTAGCTCCTTCACAAAAGATAATCCAACAAATTACATTAATTATAAACCAATATGTTCTGTTCAATTCCCACATGAGCCAAACCTGGGTATGAGCATCTGCTCTTATTTTCTGAGCTGGGTTTTGAGGACAAGGCTCACAACAATGCTCAATCCATAATTAACAGAAAAATTAAAGATGCAACATCCCTTGCATCCTGCTTTTTGAAGCAGCATGTTTAAAAATATACATGCACTGTCCTGGCAGTTTTTATTCAACATAAAAAAACAATACTCTATTGTTACCCTGGTGTGTTTTTGTTTGTTTAAAATATTTACATTTATGTTAGGCTTAAAATAAACATGTAAATACTTTCCATAAGAAAAAAAAGATTCATAATTCCCTCTTGTGCTACATTTTTTCTTTTCAATTGTTTCTCTCCCTCCCCCCACAGATGACCTCTTTTCATAAAATGTGGTTTATTCTGCATTAAGCATATTGTTTTCTTTATGAAAAAAGGACTGGTTGGGCTTCTTCTTATTTTATTTTTTTAAGTGGCATATTTTTTCAGTTTCATTTCATAACAGGAAACAAAAGAGAACGTGATTGTTTGACCTGGTTACCAAAGAAATATTTGGCTAATAAAAATCCCATTAGCATGGTGCCAAGTTCTGCTAGTTGTTTATGGTGAGCATGCCTATACAATTATACGCCATTTGCATGTCGAAGGAGTGCAGGAAAGAGCGCTTTTGTGGTTTAGGCACTAGACTGGCACTTGAGATAAGAGATCAGTTCCCAGCTGCGCAGCAGACTGACTTTGAACAGATAGCAAATTTCCGTGGTTTACTTTTGCAGAAGGGATTAATAACACGTCTTTTTTCCCATCTTCCATCTTGTTTCTGTAGAAACCAAGCTCTGGAAGGCTGCTTGCCCTGGCGTGCAGCACTCGGCCTGCTCTCGGCCCCCTCCTTGTCCAAGGCGGATTGGCTGGGTGGCCTTTACCTCATGCTCTTGAAGGAGCAGGACTAAATTCATAATTCCATTGGATTTATTAATTGGTGCTTAATAAAGCCCATGCAGCACAAATGGAATAAAAGGTAGTGTGGCTGCCACCACCCATTCCAATTTCAGGAAGGAGAAGCTGAATTTGTGATAAGGAAGGTCTTTCCTTTGTGCCTGCGTTTCCTTGGGTTTGCCCATGGCCATGTCTGACCGTGCTCACGTCCCCGCAGCCCCTCGGCCTGCCCTGGCCGAGCTCTGGCCCACCCTGCCCAGGGGTGCCCTCCTTGCTGGGGACCCTGTGTTGTGCTGGAGGTGGGAGTGCTGTGGCTGTCCTGGTGCAGTTGTGCTCCTTGTACAGCCATGCTGGGCGGCAGCCTCTGTGGGCTTGCTCCGCTTCCTGCATTTCATGCAAGCCTTGTTTTAATGATTAAGTGATTGACAAGAAAACAATAGAATTTCATTAACTACAAGGGGAAAAAATAACACGGAAAAGTTTAACATGTTGGGAAACATTTCTTCTGGAAAGAGAAAAAGAGAGAGAGAGGGACCATTTCTTTGAAAGCCAAGGCATGTAGTCCCTGGAAGTTCAGTGATATTTCTTCTCTTGCCTGAGCTTATTTATTCCCCTGGGACTTGCAGCATGGATTCAGCTGTGAACACGCTGCAGAGAGCAGGATGTGGTGAACCAGAGGCTCTGTGGGCTCCCTGCTTGGCAGCACAGTTAGGGCTGGTGGGGCAGTGCAAGGGAGGACTGTGGGAGCTTTTCTGCAGTGACTGGCTGGTGCAGAGGATTTTTCATGTTTAGCCTTTCATGTTGGAAGGGGCCTGAGCCTGGGTGTAATGGTCAGGAATGCCAGCTCCTGTTAAACATTCAGATCCTCCAAGGGTTTTTTTTCTGGGGTTCTTGGTGTTTGTTTGAAAAAACAGGAAATCTCCCACCCCTTCCAGTTAAGGGCGTAAGCTCAGTGTGAACAAGCAGGAATAAATCCTCCAGGTGTTAAACATTGGTTAGGCTCAGAGCTGGCTGGTGAGCTCTGATACTGGACACAGAGGTACCATGAATACCAGGTTACATGGGAACAGAAGGTGTTGCTGCCCACAGGAGAGGAGCTGGGCCTGATGAGAGGTGCTCCTGGGCCACCTCCTTCTGTAGGGCCGAGGAAGGGGCTGCAGTGTCGGGCAGAGGCCCTTGTGCCTGTGGAGCCACTCGCGTGTGGCCCGTGCCCCCCACAGAGGTGGGGAGTGCTTAAGCTGCTTCTGCCCCGTGTGGGTAAATGGTGGCCCTGGGGTTGGATCTCCAGATATGTTTTTCTATAGGCAACATCTGTATCTTCCTGGGCTGTAAATTGGTAACTACAGTGTCCTTGGTAAGAGAAACTTTCAGACAAAGGCACATCTCAACCTTCCTCCAAATTTAAAAATAGTCATCAGGCAGCTCTTGGTCTTTCTCACATCTTTGATTGTTTCTCCTCCCACTTCAACTGTTCTTGAATTCTGGGACACACATGCCAAAACCTCTTCCTTTGCTGAGAGCATGAAGTTTTCAGCGGCGCAGTTTGCAGTGTGCAGTGGAGAAAAAGGCTTCTGCCTTCAGTATTGCTCGTGGGGAGAAAGATGTGTGTTCACTGCACAGCTAAGGCATGTGCTGTGCAGCAGCCCTCGCTTCATAGGACTCCGAAAATTACTTCAAAATGGCACAGTGTGAACGCTGCAAGCCCGACGTGTGATATTAAAACATTTAGAACTGGATCAAATCAAACCCAGTTTTTACCACAAACGCGCAGAGGCTGTTCTTCTTGTTTGAAGACTCTTTTCTTGCCAAATTCCATCTTTCCACACTGAGCTGCTTAAAAAAAGCCTTGTGGATGTATATATTTATATAGCTGAATGTTTTTTTGATCACATTTTATACAAAAATATTGCCTTTTGGCAGGGAGTCATCTAGTAGGTGTCGGATTCAAAATGTATCGTAAAGTTACGAGTGACTGCAAATGACATTTACGCTCCGTAAATCTGGTAGGGAAGTGTTAGGGTCGGGAAAAAAAAAAAAAGGGCTTCAAAGCTGGGAAATGACAGAATTAATAATTGAATTGAGACTGAGATAGCAGCATGGTGATGGGGAAACAGGGACATAACTGGGGAGCAGTGTGTAAGTGGTGCTCCTATGGGACCTGCAGATTCCTGCAGAAGTTACTGAAAAGCCTGCAGCTTGGATAAATAAGTTGGACTGGATTTCCCAAGACAGAATGCACTAGTGTTCCTCAGATAAAAGCTGCAAGAATCACCCAGATTTAAGGAGAAGTATATTACTGCACCTGCTCTGAGTCCATGCCAAGAATCCCTAGCCCAGTTTTGAAGGAAGTTTTCTTTTTGTTAAGTAACCTCCGAAGAAAGAGGTCCCCTAACCTCCCATAGAGGTTCAAGTACCAAGCTACTGTTCTAATTTTTTTCTCCCTAATCATAATCAAAGTGACATTTGCTGTGAATCAAAGCAATTTCTTTCCGTGCTAGTCCTAATATTGTTGGAGAGCAATTGCTCAATGTCTTTTTCATAACCTCCTTTGGAAGAGCCTTATCACATTATCTGTTGTTTCTAAACAAAAGTTCACTGTGAAAGCTGTCACTTGGAGCGAAGGCTCACACAGCAAAAGCACGTCTGTGTGTCATTTCATTGGTTCTGCATTGCAGAACCTTTTGGAACCCACCACAACTTAAAAGGAAAACCTTATAAAGCATTTTTATATTATTGGATTTTGGAGTTATTTTCAGTTTGGGGGATATTAGGTTTCTACATATTATAGTTGGCTTAAGCTTTCTTGTTTGCTTGAGGTTTTCTCCTCTTAGGATAGGTTGGTGTTTTTTAAATGGAATTTCTCTTTCTTTTCATTCTTTTTGTTTTAAAGAAGTGTGCTCATTGCACTTGGATCATTATTTTGGAGTCTCTTCACTTACTGAAGGATTAAATGGCATTTCTACATGTGTAAGGAGTTTAACAAAATTGAGTGGCATTTATTGAATGATCTTGTTTTTATTTATTCACAAAGTGCACCAGGATATTACTCACTTAGGCTCAAGTCTGATTTTTATCTGAGGTCCTGGCCTGTGCAAGAGACAAAAACAAGGGCAAATTAAACAAGAACATCAGTAACCCCTCTTTAAAATAAGCTCATAAAGTAAATAAGCTGTAAGTGAAGTGGAAGAAAACTGAAAGAGAATGAGAAGATCCACATTTTCTCATGGATTTGTAAGAAGGAAGTAGGTGATAGTGTGACTGGGGGTAGAATTAGTCCCATCTGCCAAGTGCCTCTGAGCAGTAGAGATGTCACCTGCCACCCGCTCCCCAGCAAGGCTTTAGGCCAGTCTCTGACCTGATTTTCACCCTGTGCAACGCTGACTGCAGTCTGCCTACACAGATATAAGTTAGGGAAGAATTTGACTGGGTGGTTTTCTAAATATAAGTAAATAAAGGAGTACTGTTTGTGGTTTCTGGAAGTTCTGAAATGATGTTTGCCTCATGTGATGGTAACTTCCTTGCAGTGCTTGCTAGAGGTGCCAGGCTGAGAGCCCTGGGCGATGTGTCCCTCGCAGCAGTCATGCAAGCTTTACCAGGCTGTCACAATAAACACTCCTTCCCTCCAGCCAGTGAGTTTGGTCCTCAGGGACTCTGCTGAGAGTCATAAACTGGGACCAAACTTACTAATCTAAAAGAAGTAGATGTACAACACTGCAGTTTGGCAATGCAACACTGGCTGTCCATAAACCAGAGCTGCTTCTCCTGGTAACTCTCTAAAGGGTACAGGTACCTCCCAGGGACGGCCGAGCTGCCTCGTAATCTCCAGCTCATGGAAATCGCTGTGGGGCTATTAAACCCAATATATGTCAGACTAGCAGGGAGTTTGTTCTGGGTTATGTCTCTTGGCTTAGGAAGGTTTCAGATATGATACAACCCATACTCCCTTCAGGTACCCACACTGACTGGCTCAGAAGGTGGAGAAAGGCTTGACGTGTGCAAAGGCATTTGTAAGGTGTAACCTTGGTGTCAAAATTAACTGCTGCAGCTGAGATACCAACACAGTGAAGAGCTTCCTTTTTGCTACCAGCTTCTCTTAGAGAAGCCAGGATGCCTCGATTTTTGATGACCCACCCAGGGAGGCTGGCTCCTGGTACCAATGTGGTACCGATGACTTCAGGAAAGTGTCATGAATTTCCCCCCACGCTCAAAACTGCTCGCCTAAATCCTTGCAGATGAGAGTCTTCTCATCCTCCACAGGTCTGAGCTGCCATTGTTGACACGGATTTCTGAAAACCAGGGGCTGCTTCAGTCATACCTTTGTTACTTTTTATTGCTGTAAAATATAACGTGTCCCTTTTATTGCATTTAGAAAAATTAGTCTGTTCTGAGACAGCTGGCTGCTTTGACGGTGTGCAAGTGTGTGTATGACAGCACATGCTTTTACTTTTTAATGAACTATTTCCCCTGGCTTCATCTTACTTCCACAGTCTATTTTTGTTGTTATAATGACACTGGTCAGTGAAGCTCAGAGGAAATCAGTCATCAAGATGCATGGTGCTGAAACAGTATTTCTGCTGTGATGGGGATTGCATTAATGCCTTTGGAGATTTCTTGCTGTTGTCACTGCTGCATCCACACCATAATGCAGAACTACCTAAATTGAACCAAGAGGCAAAATTTGGAGCTATGTAACTAAGTTAACTAAGAAAAATTTCTTGGGACATTAATTTTAACTCATGCTGGAACAGTCAAAGTGACCCCAAGTATGTTCTGTTGGGATGCCTGGCATCTGTTATCTTACTCTAATGCACAGGATTTTCTTCCTCCATTTCCTCACTAGCAAAAGTGGCCTGGAATCTGTGAAACTTTAACATTTTGTCAATACAGAACAACAGCAAAATAACCAGGTTTTGGAAATCAAATTCTTTTAAATGGTCACGTATGATGAGATCAGTGTTCAGATAAAGGGTGCACCCAAATTGACCACCTACAACTGGTCTTGCACAGCTATTTCATAACTTCTCTCTTTTGCCTTCTTTCTCTGGCAGGTGCCCTTTTCCCCACTGTTTTGAATGGCATTTCTCCAAGTGTTCTGGTGTATGTAAACCTGGTCTATGAACTGTAGCTCTGCAATACTCACATCATAACAAGCAAATTTGGTTTCCTAAACCCTACAGAAACACCCATGGTTATCTTCCAGCAATGTCCTTTGGTTCCTTTATCCCTGTGGCATTTCTAGGATATTCCTCTTACTTCTAAAGCCTTCATTTGCTAAATTTCTTGTCCCTGCTTGGTTCCTTTGCTTCTTTTCAGAATGGCCTGAATACAAGCTCAACCTGTGGGGGAAAATTAAGGACAATCCCAAAGTGAAATGCTGTAACAATTTCGCTCAGCAGCCTGTGGGTGGCTTGGAGGGCAACCTATTCTACCTCTGCTATATAGGGGCTTTGTGTATGTTCAGCATTTATACTTCTGTGTGCATAGCCCTATATGTAATAAATCTAATTGTTCTTAAGTTTTCCCTTCAGAGTTTCTACCTCAACTAGCTAGTGACTCGTAGGAATGCAAGCAAAACCCAGATTTTCAGTTCTTTAAACTAGTAGGCTCTACTGCTGTTTTGCAATTATGGTTGGTTTTATTTTTTTTTTAAATTATTTACACAGTGGATTTATTCAGACAGCGCATCATGTACCTGGCATGAATGCCTATCAGGATGGACACCATGAATGCAATTAGTCTTTAATAATGGTCATGAAATAAAACTGAACTGATACTTGAAAATTCCTTTTTTAGCAGAGAGAACTGGTTCTTTCCTTCTTTTTTAAGACGTAACAGCAAGAACCTTGTGATATTTGAGACTGCAGGTGGGAAGTTCTAATCATTTTCTTTCTCAATTTTTAAAAAGTTGATTATTTTTTTACCTGAAACCAAATTTGTCAGCTTTGGATGCCTTGTTAACATAAAATTTAAACAACAACAACTTGTAAATTGTAAAATTTATGAAAATAAAAATGGATTAATATTTTATGATGCATCCATAAAAAGAGACTTAATTGTTCATATATTATTTATGAACTTTGGGGAACAATTTATCTTGTTTTTACCTCTTAGAACAGCCCCTGAGAGCTGTGGTGCAGAGGAGTAGGAACGGCTAGCGTTCCTTCTTCCTAGGGGCTCGTTTTCTCAGTAGTCAGCCATGGGCAGGGAAGGAGCCCTCTGGCAGTGGCAGGACTCCCTTCCCACTGCAGGCCTCCTCTTGCTGTCCTTGGCACAGACTCAGGCACAGTCAGGTTCAGGCCAGAGGTGTCGGGGCCACCTCTGCAGTGCAGCAGCACCAAAATCGTTCTGCCTTCTGTGTCTCTTTGGCCCTCCTTGCTGAGGTTAGAGATGGAGTCTGAGAGGACACCTCTGTGTTGCAGAGGAATTAAATTGCAAAATGTGCTAGAAACCTTTTAATCCATGATTAGTTTGGTTTATGTCTCAGTGTGTGTGTATAGAGGCACTCTATGCAGAGTATGTGTAATATATGAATGGGTTGCGCTATGAATAAGTCATTTTCTTATGGATCCATAAAAGCCATTTTCCCCCTTCAGCTGTCCTGATAATATTTTTCTTTCGTTTTCTTTATTTTCCCCCTCCCACAGTCTATTCATGGAGAAGATCTGGGTAGAAATGGTAGATGAAACCTCTTATTTTCCTTGGGAAATCAGAGAACAGAACTTGGCAGTGACTGTCAACATAATAGAAAATGTTTCCATGTTCCACCAGCAAACAAGTATTTAAAGAGGCTTCTCCTTAGTGAGTGTTGTTGCAGGCAATAATGTGAGGTGTAAAAGTCACTTTGCCAGAGATCAAGTTTTGATAAATATATTTTAATTTCTTTATTGAGTTTTAAAGTATAACAACCACTGCTGAATAGGTGCAACTGAAAACATGTTAAATAGCCTTCAACTCTTCACATTTGTATTGAACATCATCTTCAGGAGTGACATTTCATGTTACCATGGAAACAAATTTGACATTTCAAAAATACATTTATTCCTGGGTCACTAAGATGGGAGTTCTGAAATAAAAAAGGTCAGAAGATTTGCCTGTCTCAGAGATACTCTACAGTTTGCTGTATTCCTTTGGAGGAAAGAAATATGTGGTATCGTAAAATAGCACGCTCCAGCTTGATCCAGTTTGAAAATATTTTGACAAGATGGTGGCAATGTTACAGGTCAATAAAGCGTGTCTCAGTTGCTGAGATTTTGCAAAGTGATTGAAGCTGTTTCTTGGATCAAGACCTTTTCTGGATCAATTCTTCTTCCTAAGGACTTTCAGTCATGGCTTTCATAATCCCAGTAGCTGTTCTCTACTTTATAATTTCTCCTTGTAGAAAATATTAGAAAGATTGATATTAAGATTTTATTTCATACTCAGGAAAAAACATTGCTATCTTTAATAGGAATTACACCACAGTTTTATCCCAGATAATGCATTTCATAGAAAGTAGGAAATTGAAGAATGAGTGCTGAGGTTTGGTGTGGTAGCACGGATTCTTTCCCATGGGAATTTTTCTCTTCTTCTCCCTGTGTTCTATAAATAAAGATAAGGTTTGGATGTTATTGAAACTGTCTCTGGAAAGATGGGCAGTTCTACCTGGCCTATGGGCCTAGGGGGAGGTTTTGAATTGACCCAATCCGGAGAAACTTTTAAAAGTCTATATAAGTTTTAGAATTAAATAATAAAATCAGAATTCCGCCTCACCCGATCCAGTCTGGTTCTTGCACTCGGCTAGCGCTCAACAGCGACAGTTTGGTACTGAAGAATGTGTGCCTGTATTTTAAAAAGGATTTTGTAATTTAGATAATATTTTATTAAGATGGATCAAATGTTGTTTTTGAATGCCTTTGTGTAGTTCTGTAGTAATATGTTCTAGAATGAGGGTGGTAAAGTGAAAATACTGATCATTTAAAGTGAAATACCATTTTTTCAAGAGATTTACATGAGTTGTTGGAAGTTAATAAAGATTGCAGAGTGAGTTATAGCCTGCAGCGAGACCTTTGTCATTTGTACTAGCAAGTAACTTGTTAGAGCAAGGAAAAAAGTGAGGGCTGAGGGAATGTGATTTTGGAGAGTGCAGCTCACTTAATGATCTCGAGCAACTGGCACAAATGTCTGTGTGCAGAGGTGTGCACACACCTGCCTCTGGTGCTGGGTTGGAGCTGGCCAGATAGGAGCCAGCTCTGTTCTGTGTGCCCTGGGTGCTCCTGCACCCTGTGACACCTTCTTAGGAGGGCTGGTCAGCCTCTGGTCAAAGCTGGCTTGTATCTGGCCATGTCACCAGGCATCTGCCTGCCCACTTCTCTGTAGCCATGTATCCACGGGGGATCAATGTACATGTATTTCATTAGGCAAAGAAATACTTCTGGGGTGAGCATGCTCTGCTCTTCCTAGGTCTGCGCTTTTCCCACTTTGTCCCACTAGTATGTTTTCTGGGCATCAGGAAAGGGAGAATTGTTTGACTCAAAGCCATTTCAGAAGCAGCATTAATTACCATGCTGAGCTGAATTGTCATTGTGGTGTGTGGGGACTGGGGAGGAGTACCTCCCATTAATATCAATGGACTAGTCCTGTGATGAAACCCTCAAGGACCACACAGAAGACTGACCTACTTAGGTATTAACACTGCCGTTGCTAGACTTGTACCTGCCTTTGAATGCAACAAGGGTTATTAAATTAAAACCATCTAATTTTCTAGTAGAAGAGGAAAATCTGTGGGCATAAACCCCTGCCTCTGATTCCCAGGGAGGAGGGTATGGGTAAACAAGAGAATTTTTTTAATGGCCTTCTCTTTTCCACCTAGTTTTTATGGTGAATGTAGCCCAGGCTGAGTTCTGCTCCTCTTTGCATCTGGACATGCAGGAAATCAAACTGGACGAGCAGTTTGTAGCATATATATATTAAAAAAAAAAATCACAGCAGGTGCAGTGTGTGTGTATATGTGGTACAGGTAGATTATAGTCACTGTGCCACTCATGCTGAGCCTGTATTCTGTGTTCATGGTGCAGAGGAATAAGTCTTTGTTTTCTGCTGGTTTTTTTTGAGCACCTCCTATCCATTCAGAAAGTAAGGTGTTAAATACTTGCAAATGCCACAGCTGTGCATGGTGGTTTGCAACTCATGCTTAGTTGTATCTTGTATGACCTTAAACATTAGAGACTGTTTCCTGGGAGGGGACATCGCCCAGGACACAGGGGTTACCCACCCTCTGCACTGGCTCACTTACACCTCGGACAGGTGGGAGGACTTGGTTTCAACCTCGCTTCAAACACAGTGTTAATGCTACTGAGGCAGGGAGGCTCAGGAGATTAAAGCCTCTGTTTATGATGTTGAGCAAAGCCAAGTCAAACTTCGAATGTGAAGACACTAGTTAATATTTTAAATAAAGCTTAACTAGCTGCGAAGCTAACAGGAATACTTTTGCGGTATCGGCAGCTTTAAAGTAAGCTGTGACAGTCTGGTACAACTCCTGCAGGTTCTCTAGAGCACTCCCAAGCCGAGTTTGGCTCGTTCAGCGTGGCATGCACAGGACTGCAACCCCCGACTTATGAACAGAATTGTAATCTACATGCAATAAAAACACACGTGACGGGATGCAGTCAGAGCT
This sequence comes from Aleadryas rufinucha, assembly GCA_013397815.1. NCBI lineage: Eukaryota > Metazoa > Chordata > Aves > Passeriformes > Aleadryas > Aleadryas rufinucha. The sequence continues at coordinate 390,305 of VZTH01008177.1, read as the reverse complement.
GGAATCCCCAGCTGGACCCCTGACAGAAAGGCAGATCCTCGAGGTCTGTACTCTGCCGCTTCCGAACACGGAGCTTAGGTGAAGGGGCACGCCCGGTCTCCTTTATGTCCATGCTGCTGAGACTGCCCATCCCTGCGGGAAGGACATGCTCACATGAGACTGCACACAGAGAGGACAGACCTAAACCAGTGGCTTGAGAGGAAGACGGCTTGAGCCCCTGAACATGTGTGAATGTGCATGGCATACTTTGCTCTGCTTTGTAGACGCACAAGCTATAATCTCGTGGGAGTTATCAAGTCCCAACTGACCTCTTGGTATGCTCGCTACTCTATTTCAGTATGAAGACATGCTCACTGTGATTTGCTCTGAATTAATTCCAGTTTGAATTAAAGCTGATCTTTGAGGGGTAGACTGTCAAGAAACACAGTCACATCACTGTTCCCTGCTTAATTCCATGCTGTCTGCTGTTAACTAACTGCATCAATTAGTACTTTGTTTCTCTTTCACACTTTCCAAATCTTTTGGGTTATTTTTATAATTCTCCTACAAAGCTATTCAGTTCTTCAACACCTTCAGTCAGGACACCAGATAGCACACAGCAATCCAGCAACAGTTACAGCTGGTCCGAAATAGTGGGTACCTCAGGGTTGCTACTTCTCCTGGTGATGCCCCTGCTTCTGAATAGAGGAGATATTCATTCTTCTGTCTGCATCCTCACTGTGAGCGTTCCTGTGCAGATGATTGTCCACCAAGATGCTGTAATTCTTTCTTAGAGTCAAAGGTAGCCTTCTCCCCATGCTCAGGAAGTACAATTCACTTGTTTATTGGTATTTGCACCCCATTTACAAAGCAATCCAGGTCAGTCTCTCCCTTATTTACTACTCTTTCACTTGTATCATCAATGTCCTTTGTCACTAATGATAGGTTTTCTACCAGGCCACTGAAAAGCAGAGTGTAGGGTTGAAAGCTGGGACACTGTTAGGGACACATCTGTTCAGTGAGATCTGCCTTTCCATGTATTGTTATTTGTCAGCTCATCATTCTTTAAGCATTAATATGTGCCAAGCTGACTTTTTCTGTGTGTTATGCTGGTATCTTAATCAAAATGTCATGCAGTCCACCGTCTTCGTAGAAATAGATATCTATTACCTCAGTACTATTACATTTATTGGCAACAGTAATTTTATTTAGAGAAAAGATGTCAAATTAGTTTGAGGAGCTCTGTTTTCCATAAACCTTTGCTGCTCAGTATTAGTTATATTACCTTCCTTTAATTTTTAATTGATTGAATCCTGCATCTGCTCTTCCGTTATTCTACCTGGGATGATTCTTTTTCTGTAGGTTAGTATCTGCTTGGGCCATTCCATTTCTCTTCTTAAAGCATTGTCTTGACAGTAGTTTTGTTTAATTGACTTGGTTCTGTCCCAATATCCCAAAAGGTCTTGAAAATCAGCTTTTGTTTTTCAAAGAGCCCTGATCTTTACTTTGAAAATTCATGAGTGAGAAATTTTGAGATTAACTTGGTTTAAAAAATTTAACCTTAGAAGCTGCTTAACTTTTGTCCCCTTTGTATAGAATTTAAATATGTATTTTCTGTGTTAAATATTTTCTGTGTTAATTTTGACAGGTCTGCCTACTGTTCCCAGATAGTGAGGTTTAATGAGTTTTTTTGCACTTCACCTAGAATTCTCTATTGTCCTCCTTGTATATTCTCTTGTGTTTTTATCATTTTTCTATAATTACTAGGGGTTTTTTATTTTTATTTATTGCTTACCGCTTTTTTGTGCATTTCTATTTTGGTGTGTGCATATGTTTCATTTATTCTGGTTGCTCTGACTTCCCCTGAGCCAGGTTGAGTTCCGAACCAATATGGCCTTTTTTTGTTGATTGTGGCTTTTGGGCATCTAGTAATATATTTTTAAGTAGCTCCCAGTTATCATTCATGTTTTTCTATTTAAATTCATTTTCTGAACTGATTTGGTCCATAATTGTTTTCAGCTTTGTAAAATTGTCTTCTTAAACTGCCTTGTGTATAACTTACTAGTTTGGACTTTATTCTGTTTGCATATATATATGCAATCAAGTCACAATCACTTGTATGTAAGCTCCCACTAATTTTTAGTTTGGTGATCAGTTCTTCTTTATCTGTCAAAATGAGATCTGGTATAGAATTCCCCCATGCTGGATTTGATTTTTATTGAATTAGGAAATTGTCAACTATGATTTTTTGAAATATCTAGGATATTTCATTACACAAGACCCCCAGCGTGTCGCTCAGGTTGGTGTACTTCATAGTTGTGTGCACATGTCTACACACACACATCTGTATATAGGTAAACATAGAATTTGTCTTTCCATAAGATCATGAATTTCTGAAGGAGCTTAGGTTGAATTTAAAAAAAGACTCCGACAGCTAGAATTCCATTTCTGCTGTTTGTAGGTTATTTTGGGTTTTGTAAGGATTGCAATGTTTTGAACAGCTACTCAAAATCTGAAAGTGCAGAAATCCTCCAACCTGTTTGTGACTTCGTACAAACAGACAACACTGGTGCGAGTTCATTGTTTACTCTTGGTGAAATCTTATTTATCTCCTAAAAAACAAAAGACCCAAAACTGTCCCTGCAGCCCAGATAGAGCAGGAACCACTCAGGTGTGCCAGCAGAAGACATCAGTGCCACGTGGCTGCTCTAAGGCATCGCACAGCAAGAGTTGTCACTGTCAGAAGGCATCCCATGGGTCAAAGATTCTTTCCCTAAACTGTTTGGCAAACACATCTGTATAGTGCTCAAGCTTCAGATGATTCACAAATAGAAGCTGTGCTTGTAAATTGAGCTCCATAGAAAAAAATCCCAGGGATTCTGTTGGTGACCCTTATTACAAACTACCACAGATAAGTGAACTACTTACAGCTAAGAGTACACCCCGGACTCCTTTCATGTGAAGTAATGCAAAGAGACTGTTTATACTCAGGGGAAGGAAGATGAACTGCTGGTAAGGTCTGAGAACTTTTGCCCGTCTCTCTGACTGACAGTACTACTAGGTCATTAACTTCTCCTGTGTTCAGAGTGCCTGGATTAACTATAAAAAAATTCCTTGTTCTTCTCTGGAACACTTTCAGAATATGGTAGCTTTTAGCTGAAATGTTTAGCACAAATTCTGCCTGCTTTGTAGCTCATGGAAGTTCCCAATAGCTGTTCTCGAAAGAACTTTCTGTGTCTCACCTTCTCCTGGCTGCCTGCCTCCCACTCTAGTCCTGGAATAGTCAGCTTCCTTGGTAAGCTCCTGTTACTCTGCCCTTGGGGATGGGGCACTACCTCCTCCCTGGGCCAGCAATGGCACCTGGAGAAGTTCCCTCATGTGAGGGATGGCCTTCCCTGGCTTCCCTGGCTAATGAGCACCCTGTGCTGCCAGGAGTTGCTGGAGGGAAATTCTCCGAGCTGCCTGGTGTACAGGGGTGAGAGGCACTCGCGTGCCAAGCCATTTGCCTTAAACACACGTTCCGGCACCTTCGCTGACCTCTTAATGGCTCACTTAGCAGAGGATGCAGGGCTTATGAATGAGCGTGTTTGACAGTTCCCCTGTGCCCAGCGATTCAGTCGTGGTAGGGGCTTGTTCTCCTGCATCAAACAGGAGAAGTACACTACGGTTTTTGGGAAAAACACTAACAAATGAAAACCCAACCAAAAAACCCCACAACCCCTCAAGAAAAACAACAACAGCAACAAATATCCCCCCAACCAAACCCGAAGCAAACCAACAAAAAACCACCAACTATGTAGAAAAACACATGCAGAAGAAATTTGTCAGGGTGGATGGAAACACAGGGGTAGCTCTGTCAGTCTCCCCAGCATCACATATCAGAAGTAGAAATTGATTCTGTTTCTTTGGCTCCTGGGGCTCGGGACTGTTGCCACACTCAGAGCATGCTACTTTTGACATCACAAGAAAGGTCAAGATCTGTTGAATTACCTTTGCAGCCAGGGGACAACTTCAGCTTCTGCAGTTGACAGTGTTTCCCCAGCCAGAAGGTCTTCTACTAGGGCAGTGTCAGCAAAGAAAGAGGTGGCAGCAGTGGTGTGACTGAGAGGATGCAAGAAACACCAAAGGTGACATAGGTGAAGGGACATCAGTGGACAAAGTGTAGTGATTCAGAGACACAGCAGATGCAGGTTAGGAAGGAAGGCTGGGAACACCTAAAACATCACACCAACAGTCTCTGCCAGGACCAACCTCAGTATCAACATGCTTGTGTATTTTTGCAATTTTTTTTTAAAGTCAAGTATTTCCCATGAAAATATTTTTTGCCCATGGCAGGACAGAGGGAAGAGGAGGAATTTCTTTAGGTTAAAATGCTGAAATGCTTCACTGCTGTTGTTAGCTTTGGTGAGAGGGAAACCCCTCCTATTCTTTGCTCTTTTGCTTTCTCTCTCCCCTTTTTCAAAGAAAAGACAGATACTAAAAAGCCCATTTGTTAACTTTTTGAGTAAGAATCTGGCTGTGTCCTGAAGTCTTGAGTGTAATCACTTCCCTTTTGACCTCTATCGTGAAACATTTTCTTTGCAGCTGGATTGTGGTGCAGCCACATAATCATTGAGGAACTGGCAGGACCTACTTCAGAGTGTGCCAAAGCAGGGTTACTGCTCCCTGCACTGACAGGGCAGGAGCTGAAGCCTCCTGCTGCTGGGATGGGTGGGCCAGGCCAGGAGCAGCCCTTGCTGGGGCAGACACCCTCTGCCTTTCTGCTGTGTGTCTCTTACCCTTAGGAAGGAAGGGCTTTGAACAGAGTGATGGGTTGCTCATGCTGGCTGTTGAAAGTGGATTCCCAAGTTCAGCTGAGAAATGGACGAAGTGGGATTTGCAGAAAGACCTCTCTCATTCACTAAAGCTCAAGCGTCTGCTCAGCACAGGGTGTCTCTACTTTCTTTTTCGTATCTGTGCTTGCCTCTGATAGCACTGCCTTCCCTGCTGCCCACTGCCCAGAGGAGCAGTGGCCTCATGTGGCATCACCTTAGCTGCAGGGTCATGGCTCTCAGTTCCTAGACGAGCATTTTCCTCCACTGGCAGCTGCTCCTGGACTGCTGGCCCCAGTTGCTTCTCAGGCTTTTGTTTAAAACTTGGACAGTTTTTCATCTTTGTTCTAGCACTGGTGCAGCTCCAGAGAAAGTAACAGTGGTGGAAACAATGGCTTATTCATTTTTATCACTCCTTCCTATAGCTGTGTGGTGTTATTCTTCATTCTTGCCTACAGGCAAGGTAAAGTGCTTCAAGGTCAGCTCTGAGGGGAGCCAAAAGGCTTGTGCTGTGCTTGGTGTCTAGAGAAGCTCAGTCTGTAGAGGTGTTTCCCACAGGAGCCTGCTGCTCTCCAGCTGGTGTGAGACAGCCTGATTCAATCAGGAGAAGCTTATGACACGCTGCCCAAACCCAAGCTGGGGTGGCCAGATTGAGAGGTTGTGCTCTTTCTGCCCAAGACCCTCCTGGCAAGGAGGTGGCTGTGCCAGGGATTGGATGTAGGCCTCTGTTGTGAGGATGAAGGAAAGGAAAAGAACTCTTTTCCCATCACTTGCTTGAATGCAAGGGAAAGGGAGATGCAGCCGCAACAGGCTGATCCTTCTGCCAAAGCCAGTGGGTTCCTTCCATGGGAAGGAGCTACCTCAGATCCCTGAGTCCAAACAATCAACTGAAGAGCCAGGCAAGTCTAAGGAAGTGATCTGGTCAGAGTCCATACCTGCATATATGATCATACCAGCTGTTTTTTTAGGGAATGGCAGTATTTTCCATTAAACAGATTAACTAGGGAAGGGCAATAAGATATGTAAAACCAAAAAGACTTGTGCAATATTTCTGGTGAAAGAACAGAGAAATAAAAGGAGGCTCAGGGCAACCTTCAGAGGGATCGAAGTAAACCTGTGAGCATGATGCTCTCCCTGTTGGCAAATTGCAGGTGACAGGCCACCCATAGCCCTTCCCATTACCTGCTACAGCTCCAAGTAAAGTGTTGTTGCCTCTTTGGGGCAGATGCATTCACCACTGGGGCACTTGCAAGGATCAGCCCAGCAATTAAATGCAACAGCTCCTACTGTCTCTGGTCAGAAGGCAGCATCTCCCAGTGGCATTGAACCTGCTCCCCTTTCAGAGGGACCTGTACACTTCGAAGAAAAATGGATTTAGTAAGCCACAGGCTGTATTTACATAAACCTTGCTTAAATTGTTCTTTTTAATTGGGAGGAGGAGTGGGACAGAACAAAAACAACCTAAGATAAGAAAAATTAAAGGATTGGGTAAGCCGTGCTCTGGTAAAGGGGCACAGGGGAGGGAGGAAAGAGGTCCATGGTTTTGAAATCCAGCTTACAATGCGGTCCTGGATGCAGAATATAAATAGGCTTTGTGTGGGTGCAGCCCTAATAGGAAATGAGTGTGCTTGCCCACATTTGACTGCCTGGAAAGTGGTGGCTGTGCTGGGCTCACCCTGCCCCTGCTCGGCCACAGCTGCCTGATTGTATGTGGCATTTGGATCTGAAGCCGTGCCTTGGTCTTCAACACTGCCCAAACACTTGTACTTTTCCTTTCTGTGTCTCTTCTTTCATGAGCCTGAAGGCTTCTTTGCTGCTCTTAGGCAGGCATTTGGTGCTGCCAGCAGCATTGTCCAGACCTGTTTATTCACATGGGAAGGAGAGTTGCATCCAGAGTGGCACTAGCTTCTGGTCTTTTCTGATGTCAGGATTTGCAGTTTAATGTCGTGCATGGTCACATGGGATCACTTAACAGTATATGCCTATATGGTTTTCAAGAGTATGCTCGTGGTCTCACTTCCTACACTCATTTGTTTAAGGATCAAGTAAATTTAATTATCTCTTGGTACCTCTGTGCTCTTCCTGCCTGTAAAGCTCACTTGTGAGCCATTTTCATCTCTACTGGTGGATATGACAACTTTTCCTTCTATCTATTTTGATGTTTTATGGAAGCTATTATGGTTATTCTGGTTCATAAACCCAGTTTAAAAATCAAATATTGATTTGGTGATTCAAATATGCTCTCTTTTGTGCCTTAGAAATTCTCCTTGAAACAAGTCTCTTCCTCTCACTGTTGCTAGAGATCACAAGGATTTGCAGTCTAGGGTTTATTAATACTGCCTGCCCATTATTCCAGACGCTCAATCCCAGCTGATGACAGGGAGGCTGCTTGGGACAGAAAAATGAACAGAAATGCCTCCAAATATGAGTGGGCTGGGAGAGGTTCCCCATCACTGACTGGGACATTGGACACAAAGAGGAAGTGCTGTGGGAATGGAAAGGACCTTGGTGTTTCAGGGAGGAGGATTTAGAGATTTTCAGGGAAAGTTTGATGTGGACCCAGAGAGGGCCAGAACACACAACTGGGCCATGATAACATGGCTGCCTCTGAACTTCATTTCACACCTCCCCTTTCACAGTAAGATGCTGCCAAAAGAGACATTTTTGGTGGTTGTGCCCTGCACCCCAAGGCCTGGCCTTCAGTGACCCCTGCAGCCAGCTTCAGCAAAGGGAGGGTGTCATGGGTCTTGTCTCTCATGTGTCTCCAGCAGCAGGTGAGCCAAGTGGACAGGTCCCAGCTGGCTCAGCCTGACACTGCTCAGAAAGGGTTTAAACCAACCTGGCCTGTGCCAAAGGAGCAACAGACCCTGGGCCATGATTATGTTGCCCTTATATCTGAATATAGACATGCAAAACCTCCTTAACAGTGCTATAGAGTTGCTCTCAACGTTAATAAGCCAAACTCAAGAAATCCTGAACTCTTCTTTCTGTCCTTCAACTTACTTCTTTTTTTTTTTTCACTAAGTGTTTCTTTGATGCTGCTTCAAAACATGTGGGAACCATTTTTTTCCTACTTTCTACCACCTTGTAATTTACACTTTAGCAGCATTGTTCCTACCAATCGTTTTTGGAACGATCTCTTTCTGTTAACTTTCTGTTCTTTTTTGAGAAGAAAACTCATTGGGAGATTTCCTAAGCCCCATTTATTTGAATCACAAATCCTGGTCACTATGGGAGCTGCATCTATTTCTTTGATGAAATGGTAAACTAGGATTGTGGCCAACACCTATAAAAGTGGCATTAGTAGAGTTGTAAGAGTCTAATGGCTGTGAGTTTAAATGCCACGTATGATGCAGTAAATTTTACAATCCACATTTTCAGTGTAAAAATGGAAATGAGATACAATAAGCAGCTCCCCCAAGGTAGCAGTATAAAATCTACAGTGAATTCTTATAGCACTACAAGAGAAAAATCACTGCCGGTTGCTAGCTACTGTACTGGGAAGAGCTTCCTGCTCACCTAACTTGGGGTTATCTCTTGGTATTTCTGGCCCTTCTGCTTTGAAGGTAGTTGTTAAACACTGCATTGCTAGTTTTGCATAAAAATGCACAGTCCAGAAATGTGTCTTCTCTGAAGAGCTAGAGTCAAGTCTTCTTGCCAGAAAGAGGAGGGATGCAGGAAATCGCCTCTCAGCTTAGGTATCAGCAGTCTGCGATCTCAGCGACGACCTGCAGTGGTGGTTTTGGGAAGCAGTTGTACCCCAGGGGAGGACCACATTAAGCTTGGCCAAATACTGCAAAAACAGTACTGGGAGATTCTGTTCTAGATTTGCCGTCATGTGGGTCCCCTCACATGGGGGAATTTCTGTTTTACCAAACTCGCAAGTAAAACAGGCTAGTGTGGGTTGGTTTTTTCCTCTGCAAAATTGAAAACTGCTTTTTTTCTTAGAGATGGGAATCTTTTACTGGCTATATAATAGATAGTACTGTGCTGATTGTCAGTTCAGAGAAACCTTGTCTGGTAATGACAACCTGACTGGATTTGCAAAATAGTGTGTTAAAATATTCTGCAGGAAAGTTAGTATGCTCTTTTGGCAGCTATAAAGAAAAGTTGCTTCTGCTTGGTTTTTCCTCTGGGAAAGAAGTCATTCTAGGTGGGATGTTTTTCCTTTGTATTGGCCCTGCCACTCTCCAGGGCTTCTGGGGAATTGCTTATAGGTGCATAGACCTGGGAAGACGTGTGAGTTGGTTCTGCACCTGCCAAGAAGTGGGGAACTGAAGGCTGCAGATGCCCCCTTTGCAGCCCGCACAGTCTGTGGTGCAAGGCTGCCCTTTCTGCCACGTCCCCTCAGCCAGCTCTTCCCACCTGCTGCCCTGTCCCACTCACGGTGTGGTAGCACAAGGTGCCTGCCCAGGTTCTCAGCAGAGATGCCCATGCTTTCAATGTCCCAGTCTTGCATGGGCATGACAGACAGTGTGACATCTACTCCCAAATATCTAGATGAATGATTATAAAAAAGTGCTATTTTTGAAGGCATAGCAGTCGATTATGCATTTGACAGAAGGTTTTAGGAAATAGGCAATGTGGGATGTACTGGGAGGAAAAAAAAAATCAATCTGTGTATTTGTCTTTTAACTAGTTGGAGACACATTGGCACATATTTTTGGCACATTAATGAATTCTGCCTTATTTAATCTCTGCTACTCTTATAATATGAATTTGTGTTCCATTTGGGTGTTAAAAATCAGAAAGTCAGAGAGTTAAGTTTCTAGAGGAAGTTATAATCACTTCAAGCTCCTGAGCTGGAATGAGGAGGCAGGCACAGTTGCTCTGAAGGAGAGCAACCAGACAAAAGGCTTCGTGGCGCAGTTTGCAGCGCGTCCCTGTAGCTGCGCCTCGGAGAGCGGGAAGGCCCCGCGCAGCAGCGCAGCTCCCCACAACCTCCTGGCAAACCCCACGGCTCAGCCCCACGCTCCAGCCCAAGCTGCCGGCTTGCACAGGCCAGGGAGCGCTGACAGCCTCAGCAAGCATGCTGGGGGTTGCCCTTTTTCAGAATAAGCTCTGCCAGTTTATTTGCATCTGACTCCATCCCGCTTTAAAAGTGCGAGTGCTCCACGCTTCTTATCGATAACTTATTTTCAGTAAACGTAATTCCTTTTCTTTCTTTCTTTTTCTTTCTCACTGTACATCCACTTCGACGTTTTGGTTTTTTTTTTTCATTTGAATGCATACAGAACTGCCATGTACAAAAGATCTTACAGTTTTAACCAAAAATGGCTTAAGTAAGAAATCATTGCATCTTCCATAGAATAAGGATTGATTGAATTTTTTCCCCCCACAAAGGATGAATATTTAGGAAGACAAAAGGGGAAGATTTAGAGAAAACAGCACTGTTTTGAGCATGAGTAACAGCACTAGACCTGGCAAGATCGGCAGTGCTATGAGCACTCCCGGGGAAGCTGGAGAACAGCTCCGTTGTACAGTGTTACACTTCCATGGTGTGTTGGGGAGAATGGATGGGGTCAAAGCTGGCTGCAGTGTGTTACGGGATAGCATGGGCTGACAGCACATTTTAGAGTTTAAACTAAAGGTGTCCCAAATTTTTTCCACGGTTTCAAAGCATTTCACGAGAGCAGGTAAACTGTTGATATTTGTGAGGTGAAAAAAATGTTGATTTTTCTTCCCCCCCTCTCCCACCATGTTTGACGAAACAATTTTGTTTTGACTGCGTTCAAATAACAGGCTTTAAGAGAATTGTTTACAAAACTCAAAAAAGTGATTTTGACAAAGCCATTTTCTTTCTGTGTGAAATTGTCACTTGAATAAATGTTTGATATAAAGTTTATAGAAAAACTAGAGTTAAATGGGGGTGTTTAATTCAGAGTAATTTTGTCTGGTTTCCAGTATTTTTTGCAATTCCTCACATTCTTTTTTTTCTCTCACAACTCCCCTCCTCTACCTGTTCATCCACAATAACGTTGACTCATAAAAGCACATAGAGTTTAAATTTATTTTACAGGAAACATTGAAAATTTGGTATTTGTTTTGCCACTTTTGAGACAAAATATTTTGAAAACATTATCAACAGCAATGTTAGACACAGAAATTGTTTTTATTTTTATATTTTATTTTCTGACTGACAACAAAGCCAAACTTCAAAATCAGATTGGATTTTTTCATGAAATGTAAATGTTGAGGTCTGGTCTGCCTTAGGGTTTTTGGGTTTTTTCCCCCTATATTTCTGAAAGAAAAGGATTTAGCAATATAGTTATGAATGATTTCATTAGTGCTAAGCTGAAGTGAAAATAGTTTTTAACCTATAAGAAAATCCAGATTTTTTTCAGGCTTGGAAGGGTGAAGAGGAAGGTGTGAATTTCAGTTTCCAGCTACATACAGTGTCAAATACAGAAATGCAGCTGATCCCCAGGCTGAAGAATTTTTCATGAATGAGGAAGAAGGAGAGAAGGACACCAAGTTTACACCACAGAGAGTGGGAATGGGGAAAATTTAGATACTGCCCAGGCAGATGCTGATGCCCCAGGGAGTGCTCCCCGGGGCAGAGCAGAGCAGCTGGGGGGTTGCAGGCGTGAGGTGAGAAGGGCTTGTGCCATTCTCCCTGTGGAGTCACCTTGTCCGTGGCAGGGTGGGTCCATTTCTGGTCTGACTATGGGGAGCCCGCATGCCCCACTTGCAGCCTCACGCACAAGCACTTAGCAATTCCATTTTATGTGAAGTCCAGCTGTCCTCATTCTTTGAAGTACCTTCTCCAGCATTAACAGATGTTCAGTATCACTTTGCTGCTGTAATCAGGGTGTCCTTGATCTTCATTACAATGCACTGAACCTCTGTGAGTGATTCTCTCTGTGTGTATTTTCTACCTGGTCCTCTGGAAGATCACATGATGGAGGAAGTTCACTGCAGTCCGAGGGCAGATTTGGGTGTCTGGTTGAACACCCCAGTCAAACAAGGCAGAACAGCAAGTGGATGCTCAAGTTCATTGCTAACATACCCTAAGAAAAATTGGTTTTATTTGTAGAGCCATTTGGAAAAGCCTGGGTGTCTGTATGGGTTTGTTCCATCTGATGTCCTAATTGCTGTGCTTTCCATTTCTTGTTGTTATGTCATTTAAATTCCTCCTTATTTTGTGGTTTCTTTTTAAGGAAGGATTGATATTTCTTGAGGTTGGTGAAGTGGCACAGATCAGCTTGTTTCCAGGACACTGGTTTCAGTCTGGTCTAGGTCACCAGAAACAATCATACCAGTTAATGACTATTCAGTGTATTTAAAATGAGCAAATACACTCATCCCATTTTCCAGTGGAAAATCATTTTATCAGAACTCCCTGGGAGGAAACTCCACTCCGTAAACAACATCCATTGGCAATGGGAGCAGCACCTGCCTACCAGTGCTGTTACCATCTCCACTGGTACCTTATTGGCAGCCTAATCACTTCTGCACCTCAAGTGCCCTACTCCTCCCACAGCAGTAAGTCTTCCCATTAAATGAGAGATGTACCTTTTGTTTGCCTTTTACTGAGGTAGGTTGTGCTACTAGTAAATAATGATAGATGTCCTGCTGCTGATAGTGATGGGGAGGGTAATGCTTTAGGGCAAACCTGGTAATAAGAAAACGATGTATTTAATTTACTGCAGTTTATTACCTATTAAATTAATGTCCCATGCATGTGGAGTGTGGTAAGTTTGTGTGAGTTGCTTGGTAGGCAGGTTTTCCTGAGTTCACATCCTGTATCATGTTAGTGCAATATGGATAATGGACACACTTTCTAACAGCAGTGGAAGCTGCCCTTGTCTTCCTTCCTTGTTTCAGGTCTCCACAGCACTCTTTTCTATGAGGTACCTGCTGCAATGGGTGCTTGAAGGGTCTGTGGTGGCTCCAGGCCCAGCTCCCGGCACAGTCTCAGCCTTTTTCTGCATTAATTTGCTTTTTCTATGAAGATAGAGCCTCCTTCTAAATGTGCTGTTTTTCTTAGGATATAGGATGAATTTTGTGAGTTGTACAAGTGAATCTATAAATTTGCTAAAACCAAAGACGTGTTCCTCTAAATTTCAGTTCATCATTGTGTTCTGCATGACACTAGTGGGCCAGAGCAAACACTTTAACTGTCTGTATTGTCAGGTGCTGGTGTTGGCTGTAATGAAGAAAATCTCATGACTGTGCTATATTGATGACTGTTGCCTAATTCCTGCTATGAATTTATTACAGGAAACAGTGCCCCCCAAATTACTTAGCTGTTACCTAAAGGAGCTGTGGTACTGGGACTGCAGCAGCTATTGCTCCACGCCAGCACAGAACTGGCACCGAGACAGACGTACAGAGGGACGTCACACCTCTTTGAAGGGCTCCTTTTGGGAAAGTTTTACCCCAGCTCTTGTCCTCTAAATGCTTTGGGGCCTGTGGCTGCCAGGACCTGGAAGGTTTGCAGAGATGCCACTTGCTTCCTTGAGACAGGGTAGGGCAAAGTATTGTGGGAAGAAGTGGGGTAGCCTTGAAGTTGTTGAACACAGAGATTGTTGGTGGTGTTCCCAACTCAGGCAATGCCAGCCTTGCTAGTGCAATTTATCTACAACAGAAAAGAAGAGACAAATCTGCTCTTGAGAAGCCACAACTTTTTGAATGTGTCCTTTGCTCTTTACTAAGAAGGCAAACCCACCCTGGCAAAGAGTATTCAGATACTCGGTGTGCTGTGCACGGGGGTGACTGAGCCCGTGACCCAAGGCATGCTGGTAAAGCGTTGGACAGGGGATGGTTGTCACATCTGGAAGCCTGGCAAGGCTGATGTTACCTTTTTTTACTCATTTTGGTCTGGAATGAAGCTCTCAGTTCTGAGACAGTTATTAAGAGAAGTCTGTCCAGTTGCTAAAGTTTTCAGAAAACTTATTTGGTGGTTAGTTGTACATGGAAGACTACATGTGAGAGTCCTACAGCTGTGAGGTTGCCCTTAGAGTTGTGGTTGAGAAGGTATGGTGGTTGTCTTCTTTTGGGGCTTTCCCTCCCCCTGCTTAAAATCTTGCCATCTGTTGATATCCAAAATGCAGAGGAATGTCCTCTGCATTTTGGTTATCAACAGCCATCTTCTCTGTGTAGAATTCAGAAATATTTTCTGAGACACAGGAGCATGCAAATGAAAAAGATAATTTGTTTGCCCTGTTTGCTTCAGGGCAAAAATTTAAGGGGATGATGGGATCAAGCAATAAAGTTCCAATGAACACAAAGCTAATAAATCTTTAAAATCAATATTCATTGACTGAGAAATCACAACTACGAATCGTATGGTTGTTGCCTGGCATGAGGACTATACAGCTTTACAGTTCTGAGTTGGAGCAGGGTATGCCCAGAGTTTTTAGAGACCTGGTTTGCTTTCATTTGCCATTTTAACTCTGCAGTTGCTGATTCTGTGTGCTCCTGTAAGCAGTACCAAATGCTCCTGTGTTCAGTTAGTGCTCAGAGTACTAAAATGATTGCTGGTTTGGGTCCAGGGCAGGGTTTTTCACCTGAGTCAGATTTCACTCTTTGTACTCTCTGTAGAGCAGAGTATCTGCTCGAGACAGATTCATCCAGTATCTGCATAGAGAATTTCTTTAACTCTTTTTCTCTCTTAGAGCTTTTTATGGTTAGGAGATTTAGTCCTTTTTCTGTGTGATTTTAAGTTTGTTGCAGGGTAGTTTGTGACCAGCATCAGGTGGAGATGTTGGAGAGCCCTTTGCAATAGCTATAGAGAGAATAGGTGACTGTATTTGCCAGTCTCCGCTATACTTCCTGGACTGAAGTTTGTAACATCCCTGTAAGGTTTTTATCTGTAAAGTACTGACATATACTTTCATTCTTCATTCTCAATTTATTTATCATACATACATATGTATCTGTGATATCTTGAAACATTTAAGGCACTTTACTTGTTGATCAGGCATCAGTGATTTTCTTGTACCAAGGAATTGCCTCCAAAATAAAATTTAGCTTTTAAAATACTGCCTCTGGGGATTAATTATTCTGTTTTCATGCATGATTTGCACTGAAGTCAGTGGGCATTGCTATCATAGAACAATGCAAACCAAAACCATGGACCCTGAAGCAGGAAAATGGTTTGTCCTATGCAAGATGTCAGTCAGAAGGGCTGTTCTCACCTTATTTCAGAGTGGTCAAAATAAAAATGCTAGTTGGATTTGATACGGGCCACAAAAAATTATTAATTGCTCAAGTGCAAGCCCAGCTTCTTCTGACAGCTGAGTTTGGTACAGTACCAGTTCCACGGGTACACTGAGCTCTTGGGGTGCCAGTGAAGTGGAATGAGGATTTGCTCCTTGTGCACTGCTGCCCTAGATCATCCCATCTGCGACCTGCAGCTGTGAGAGAAACAGAGACCCAGCTTTTAAAACTCTGGAACAGTGACCTCTTTGAGATGCAAGGTTTGTCCCGGGTACCATAGCAGTATGACCCCAACAGCTGATTTAGAGAGTTGCTATATATTAATGCAGGTATGTGTTAGTGGAAGGTGAATTTCATAGTGGGCAGCTTGGCCTGGTAAAGGCAAAGAGCATCCTCTGGAACGCTGGAGCCTGCACTGGTAGTATTGTGCCAGGAATGGAGTTATTCATTCTTCAAATAAAATTTCACATAAGGATATGCCTTGTGGAGTCAGATCTGTAATAGTGACAAGGAGCTGTGGGGTGTTCTCACGCAGTGGTAAGAAACCAGTGTTTGGGACTGGAAATGTATTTAGGCTCATCTGAAGGAGACCATTGTGTCAGTGCATGCTACAGCAGTCTTTTACACAGTTGTTACTTATTATTATTATTTTCCAGATTGAATTAGATGCTGTACAAGCTCAGAACATAAAGATGGGCCCTGCCCAGAGAAACTTAATATGGATGTGACTGCTTAAGCTATTTTTCTTTTATTATTTGAAAATAAATACATAACAGCTGCTGCCATTCCAAGGGAAGGAATAAGCCTATGAAATATCTGGCTTATATAAAAGTTAACAGTTCTTTTAAGTTAGATTCAAGTGATGGAGTGGGTGTGAAGGGGTGGGAAACTACTCAAATTGCCCACAGCCCTGGACTAACTGGGTTTTCCTGCTAATCAGATCAGCAGTGAAACTGTTAACAGTGTTGACAATCACATTGTCACCATTAAGCTGCAGCCTAAACACTCCCTTTTGATTAAAGGCAGCATCTTAAATCTCTCCTCACTATTGTCGGAGCATTCCAGCAGCTTGAGCCAGCAGTCTGTCCTTACATCCCTTCTTGGAAGGTTTCCCTCCTAACCAGAGAACTAAGAAACTCCACTGTCACTGAAAATAGCTGAGAACTTGCTTTCCTTTGTATGGGGCAGGGCACATCTTGCCAGCTGTAACTGCAATATTTTTTCCCTCTGTTGAGAGGATGTGGCTGCCTATTCTGTGACTTGGCTGCACACAAAGGCAATGACAGACAGGGGTTAGTTGACTTTTCCCCCCAGTTCAAATGTGGGTTTAAAATTACAGGTGCAAGTTTTGTGGTTATAAATTACAGTTGCAAAAAGGGGAGGTGGCCCTGGAATAAACTGTGCCATCCACTTTGGCAGTGGGAAACTGAACATGTATGAGGGATGTTGCTGGAGAAAAGTTAGCATCTTGTAACCACCTGTCCCACTGCAGTGGGATCCTTGGAGATAATTAAAGACAAATATATGTTCAAACAAAAGGCAGGGCTTCTCCCTCTCAACTCCTTCATCTTCATTTAATCAAAATCAGGCAATATGTTTTCGTAGGGGTTTGTTTCTTTTAATAATGTGGAGGGAAGTGAATTTGTCCCACCGTGTGAAGCAAAGCCCAGTTAAATTCAAATCCATGCTCTGGGACACCCATCCAGAAGAGGGTTTGAGTGGAAACATTGCCATAGCCTGACCTGCGGTGGCAGTGCCGAGCCTCATTAACGAGCCTCATTAACGTAATCACAGAATGTATGGGAAGCTGGAGCACAGCCCTGGGTGGGGTGCAGCACTGGTAGGATTTACAGGGCGTCACGTGTATTGGAAATGTGGTCATAAATGGGCATAAAAATTATCATCTTCAACTTACTTAATAAAATGAGTCAGAGTAAATAGGGAAATGTAAAAACACATTCCCTGCTTGTTTTATTGAATAGGGGTTTGGCTCTAGAGCTATGGTCCTTCTTTTTGTGGTAAAGGTTTTTTTTCCTTTTTCTCAGTATGTGCATGTGAGAGTGAGGAAGAAAAAAAGAAGAAAAAAATAAGAAAAAAAAGAAGGGAAAAAAATCAATCCATTTATATCCTTCCTGAGCAGCTTAACTATATTGCCTTATGCCATACCCAGTCTCTCTCTTCATTGGGCATGTCTGTAAATGTTTTTCCCTCTTGTAAACTTACCTTCCTGCTCAGGCAGTCAGGAGCCTCCTGCCAGGCTGCTCACTGCAGGGCACCTTCTAGAAGGCAATGGGTGCAGGAGGATGCAGGTCACAGCTACCTGCAAAATCCTGTAGGGACACATGGCTTTGGATACCTGACAATGCTGGAGACTCTTTCCCTCTCCCTTAACGCTGTGATAAATCTGAGTGTCAGAGGAAAGGAAAATAAGCCCAGTTTTAAAAAGTTTGAATGGATAAAGTTAGAAAATCTTCATAGCAAACTGCTGGCTCCACTCACCTCACAGTATCTTGATTGGTTGTGTGGCAGTGTCTTGGGCCTTATGTCTGCTAACAGTCTCCAGAAGTTGTAAAGGAATGTTTTGTGCATGGCAGTGCTCTGTGTTAGGGAAATGACATTGTCCTGTCCTCTGCAATGCCATGGGTCAGTGGTGAGGGCATTCCATCGGTCAGGTGCCAGAGCCCTGGTGCTGTGACTGTACAATTTGGGTGCTAGGTGTGCCCTCCTTTGCTCTCTGAAGTCCCAATTAACTCCTTTTTGTAAAGGAAAAAAGGGGGAAATACTTTTTTCTCGTTTGTTCAAAAAGTAATGTGGTCCCAGTGGTGTCCTGGGGAGGTTTGGCTCTCCATATGCCACTCCTGCCTTCTGTGGCATGACAGATGTAAAAGGTCCTTTCACGTTTACCATGGTGGCATGACAACAACGCGTGTCCCTGATTATCAGCAGCGTGTCGCTCCCAAGGTTATGGAGTGCAAATGGTTCTGTAGCCATAAAAAATTAATCTCTATGTTCTCTGGTTTGTCAGTCTGTATATAATTGGCCGCATTCAAATTTCGGTCAGGGTGGCGAAAACTAAGAATCATCCAACTGAGTTTATAATTGCTCATTCTAGTATAACATTTACCCAAATGCAGTGTCTGCCTCCATCTCTCTGTACTTCAATATTTATTTATTTGCATATATAAAAATAAATATCTGTATAAATGTGTGTGTATATATGTGTAATGAAAATGCTCCATAGTCCAAAACACCTTTTTTCAAAGATGGAAAGATACCAAGAGGCTCATACTGGAGGGGTAGTAAGCATGGTGGGGGGAGGAGGGGAAGGGAGAAGAGGATTATTATGAACAGTATGGATGGAAGGGGGAGATAAATAAGATTTTTGTCTTCCTACATTCCAGTTTTTGTATGTGCCTGCACTATTTTATTTGGAGTATACTGTCATGGTAGAAAGAGAAGCAAAGTTCATTTACTCAGAGGAAATGAAATAAACCCACAAAGACTTAAACTAGCACAATGTAAAACATGCTGGCGGCATTGACCTCCTCCTGCTTTACCTTGACAAAAAAAAAAAAAAAGAAAAGGTAATGTTTCTGGAAGACAGCTAGTGCTGTGACCTGTACTAATTAATCTGCCCATCAGATCTGATTAAGCACTTTCAAATCTGGCAAATTGCCACTTTTCTTGAGACACAAATGTAAATAAATAGACAAATGGTAAATCACAGCCCTCCAGTGATACCTCTGTCAGCAGCCCCGAGCAAAGAGCAGCAGATATTGAGACTCCAAACACTCTGTGCCTGATAATGAAAATGTTTTTTCTGCACGGGGATGAAGCAGAGCACATCACCATCTGCTCAGACCTGTCTGATGCTGGGCAGCTCAAGCACCTGCTGAAAGGCTGCCCCTCCTGGATGCAGCCCCGGACAAGCAACAGGGGCAGGGCAGTGCCGGTGTGGGCTTTCCCACGTGTGTCAGTGTGCAGGTTTGAGACACCCAAAGAGGCTGTGCTTCCCCTGCTAGGGAACTTGCAGGTCTTTTGCAGAGCTGCTTTTGCAGCTGATTGCCAGTTCCTTTGCACCCTGATGTGAATGAGGGCAAGCCCCCAGGAGGACACCATGGAGCACTGTCCCTATGCTCATGGAAGCATGCTCCTGCTTCCCTACTCAGGCCTGGCCTGGCCCTGCCTCAACCAGGAATTGGAGCTGCACTTTAGAAGTGCCTAGGGTAACAGCAGTGTTACCTCTTGGTTTATAGCCCTCTCCCTGCTTTAAGACCATCTAGTGTGATAGAGACTTCTAAATAACGTGCATTGAAATTGGTGAAATGCTTTGATTTGGTCCTTTGGTCTGAACCATAAAATTATTTCCATGGATTGTTTGCCTCAGTGTACCATTAAGCATTTAAGAGTTTGAGTATCTTTATTGCAAAGGACTGAAGTCATTCTAGGTAAGGTGATGTTATCTTCAGTTACTCACAATGTACTGCAGGTGTCGATTGATCAGTCCCACCTACTATGCTTGTGTACATACAATAAAAAAATAACAAAATATCAATAAAAGTGGGGTCTGACTGTTTAGGAGCCCTGACCATGTCTATAAAACAATGAAGTCCTAAAAGTTTACAAATATCAGCCTTACTTTGGATCACTTTGTTACAGACAGTTAATTATAACGATGGGCTTTACAGTATGTAAGAAAAGAGAAGGTAAATGAAAGTGAAGGAGAGAGGGCAGTATGTCAAAGGCCCTTTTTCTGAGTATTTAAATTTCTAAAAGCTTCCAGTAGGAGAGCTGTAAGATGGCTGTAGGTAACACCAAGCCCTGTAGCCCCTGGTCCAGTTGATGCAGTGAGAGCTGTCTGGCTTGTCCATGAGCAGTGGTTTTCCCTATTTCACATGGACTTTGAAAGGAAAGGTGAGCTGGAGATTCTGAGGAGCGGTGGTTTCAGCCCCAGAGAGGCTAGTATTGAAATCTAAGCTCTTTTAAGGCATTTAGGTCACAGTTTTCTGAGATTTGAGTGAAACAGTTTGAGGGTGGTTTAAATAAAGATCTCATATCTTCATGTACCTGAGAAACGGCCTGGTTTTCAGAGGTGCTGAACCCACACTTGACGAATGATTGATTGATTTCTTTACAGAAATCCTTTTCTTTGTGTAAGTGCCTCTGAAGTTTAATCCTGGGTTGTAGGTGGTGCGAAAGCCTTCTTTTTAGGAAAAGAAAAGGGTTTTTTTCTCCCTCTGTATTACACAATAGCTCTGAAATTACTTTGAGAGAGAAAAGTGATTTATAGTTTTAAAAGACTATCCGAGGATGGAGTACTTTTCCCTGCTCTGATATCCACATGGAGCTTTGCTGGTACGGAAGTAGGCATTGCCCCACAGCTTGCAGAGGGGCCTCCTTGGGGTCAGCAGGACTCTGCTTTTCCTCGTGTATGGCCAGGCTTGCAGGTCTGTATATTTCTCTTCCCCCAAAAAAGTTTGCCCTCCTGTAGAGAGGAGTCTGATTGCTGGGCAGCTTGCTGCCATCACACAGTCCCCTTTGCAGGTAATCTGTGCCTGTTATTGCTCACTTGCGCTTGTTTTCTGCATCCCTGTCACAGGAGATCACGAGACCTGCGCTTTCTTCCACTGCTCCCTCTAAACGAACAGCTGAAAACTAAAATAGGGCACTGCTGAACTAGGGAGAGCTGAGAAGCTGACAGCAAATGTGGCTGGGTGAGTCTGCTGAGTCTGCAGCAAGAATTTACCTGCCTGTCCAGTTCAAGCCAATGCAGTCCCTTGGCCATCTTAGGGGAGCAAGTGCAGCCAGAGGCCGCTGGAAGGAAGGAGGGGCGATGTGTGCCAGAGTGAAGTGAGTGGTTAGGTCATGAAAGGGGCCTTCTTTAGAGGTGAGGCTGGATAGGGAAATGGGCTCCTGAGCCTCTCTGTGTGGTCACCATGATCTGATCTGTAGCTGCAGAGTGAACAGAGTGCACAGTCACAGACAATGCAAACACCTGGCAGATACCAAATTCATTTGTGGAAGCAAGTCAATTGTGCTGATCCACTTGGGGATGTACAGATCAGGTCTGGATGAATGCTTGATAGAGAATCTTCTCCTAGACATTGTTCTCTCACCTGCTGGTTCCTGGGTTTCCATGGAG
Source organism: Aleadryas rufinucha (assembly GCA_013397815.1). Classification (NCBI taxonomy): domain Eukaryota; kingdom Metazoa; phylum Chordata; class Aves; order Passeriformes; genus Aleadryas; species Aleadryas rufinucha. The sequence continues at coordinate 369,209 of VZTH01008177.1, read as the reverse complement.
TCAGCCCTGCTTTACAGTTCAGAGCAGAACCAGGTACCACAAGGGCTTCCAGTATTTGTGTCATGGCAGTGGAAGGGCTGGTAGCCTGGCACAGTGTGTGGTTCAGCTTTGATAATTATATAGAGAGCCCTGAGGCTTGAGAACAATACAGCATGAGGGCTTTTGGAGAAATTACAAGCCCTGTCTTTAGGTCTCCCTACTCATCCAGGGCAAGTACAGTGAGTTGTGGCCATTAAACAATACTAGTTCAAGGGCTTATGTTCCTGGGCTGAGCTTGATCCAAAAAAGTAGAAAAGGCCTCTTCTATTCTTCAAACTACTCTGTTGTGAGCATGCTCCTGTTCTGCATTGTATTCTGTGTAGGAGATGACTTGAAGTGCACTGCAGGCTCTGAACCAATGACCTGTGAACCTCCATGCCTGGCAAGTCTTTGGTTTGATGATTGTCTGTTTTCTTGAATCGTCACAAAAGGATTCCTTGGCTAGTGTACCTCCTCCTCCTCCCATAACTTCACAATGCTCTGAGCAAATAATCTTTTCTTAAATGCAACCAGGCACCAGTACCTTACACAATAGGGAGATGTTGATCCATCTATTCGTGGGGAAAGCAGGGTTTGAATACATCATACATCCTCTGTATAAAATATGTTACAGAATGCAGTCTGAGGCAAATATATTATAATCCATTAGCCTTGTATGAATAATTTTTTTAAAAATCCACACCAGCCTTAGCCAAACCACATAAAACTGACACCTCATGTTTCATAAATGAATTAAGTGTAGTAAAGCAATTGTCCTTGGCTGTTAGGTCCATGTTCTTATGTGACACTGCCTTCCACACAATTATTTAATCATAAAGGTGTTTACTAACATTATTTTCTTGCAACAGTTTTTTATAGCATTCTTTGGGGAACACTTAAGAGTCTAAAGAGTCTTAAATTACTGGGTTTTTTCAGACACGTACATATTGGCATTTGTGTTTATGAATGCATTTTGCCATTTCTTTTTGTTTGAGATGTGGATTAGTAGATTGCGTGAGACTCAAAAGAGAATAAGTATATGGTTTTAGCCTCTAGAGCTGACAATAAATGAAAATCTATTTTCATTAACATTTACAGTGTTTTAGAAGTTGGTTTTTCGTTATGAAAGTTAAAAATGAATTGGTTCCCTTTCTGTTCACCCTGTTTGTTTTTAAATGATATCAATATGTTTGAGAATTTTCTGTATCTTCTCCCAGTTTAACAAGTACTACTACAATGACAGCTTAAATAGGATTTTTGATTTAGGAAAGGAAATATTTATTTTCCCCATGAAACCCACATTTTGGTGAAGTTCATTACCATTTTCTGTAAAAGCTTTTTTTTTCCCCTCCAAAGGCTGTATTTAGTTAAAGAAAAAAAAAATCTATAAATATAAATATCTATAAAAAAATCTAATAAATATGAAGAGTTCCACAGATTTCAAGAAGAGGGATAGGAAAGAGCTAGTAGGAACAGAGACCTCTTAACCGTTTCCTCCCAAACCTTAAGTATTCCATAAATGCTAACACACCTGGAAAGGGGGAGGACAGGTGCTCTGCCACTGTATTAACTTCAGTCTGGTACCTGTGAACTTTTGTGCAGCTACCTCAGGGAGAAATGCTGCTGTTCCTGCTCCTCTCTGCATTGAGGCTGCTTGTTCAGGCTGGCAATCTCCAGCACTGTCATCTCTCTAAGTCATGCCAGTCTGTGTGTAGCATCATTTATTGCACCTGCTCTTTCCTGAACCCAGCTCTTCCAGAGAGACAGAGAGCACAAGCTTGGCTTCAGTGGGGACAAACTTGAAGGTCTCATTGGCTCTTGAGAATGAATTTGCCTTAACATGGATTTTCTATTTCCTTCTTTGCCTTTTCTACTTCTCCTTTTATATAATTCTCACAAAATTCTCATAAATTCATATTTATGTTATGGAAAAATTGTTACCAGGAAAAAAGTACCCAGACTCGGTTCCAGTGATATCGAAGTGAAAAACATGTTTAAGAATCAGACAAAATATTACAAGTGGGTGTAAATTTTATTTTGTATGGCACAAAAAGCCATGCTAAAGATATTGATCTTCAATTCTATCAATTTTAAAGTTTCAGCTTATGATTTACATGAATCATTTACGTAACAGTTGAAAAGAGAACAAAAATTATTAAAGTTTTTTTTTCTTTCTTTAAATGTGCATATTTTTCTTGGTCTAAAACAACAACAAAAAGCTTTAGGAACTCAAGAAATAAAGAGCAAGAGATAAACTCTCTTCTTGTTTGCACCTGCCAAGCCACACAGAAGTCGGCAAGCTGGTATGGGTGTAAACCCAGAGAGAATGTCAATCTTTGCCTTTTCTGCTGTAGAGCTCACGTGTGCTGCTCGAGGGGCGGACTGAGGCTCTCAAGCCACAAAAGTCTGAATCCAGTTTTCTAGGTCTCGGTGCTCTGGTCTGTCAGACTGGGTTTGACAAGAGCCCCAGAAAGTTTTGGAGTTCAGAGAAGTATTTTTAATGGCTAAATATTAATTTTGAGCCTAAAGTGATCTTCTGCTTGTGTAAAATTTGGTTGTATCAATGCTTAGATAGCCATTCCTGTTTTATTGGCCTCTTCTAAAATTTGAGTTTGCTTGCCAGTTTTGGATCTGGTTAATAGATAGACTCCAGCTGCCCTCCAAAATGCATGATCACTTGTCTCTGGCTTCTTGAAATCAAGTAGTTTGTCTTTCTAACAGGATAAACCTTCTTGTTCCAACGAGATGTGCATGCAAATGAAAGTCAGAGTTCACTCATGGCTACAGACACTATTTGTACTGCGCTTTGATGATTCATAGTACAGGTCTGTGAGGGATTCGAAGAATGAAGGGAGCAATACTTAGATATTTGAGTCTGAAGCTCAAAAGATATGGAGATTTTAAGGCAAAAATCCCTTCTATTTGTTCTTCTCTAAATATTAACTTCTCCAGAAATCACAGGAGGAAAAAAATTGGTAAACTTCACTACCGACAAATTCCCTTCTTTGACTGAAGAAGGTCTCAGGGGTTCAACCAGTCTCCTATGGTGCTTGGCCTTGAAAATGAATAGCAGCTGGAAGTCTTACATAGTAGTTTCTGGAAAACTTTTCACTATGGCATTTCAATTCCCTAAAATCAAGATAAGAGAACACTTCTCTTAGCGACCAATTCCTAAGTGATATTAATGCTGGGTGAAAATAGAAATGGAGGCAGAGAAGTGGCTTTTGTTAAGTGTGTTGGTAGGAAGAACTGCCATGTGCCTATGTCCATACCCAGGGCCGGTTCCCATGCAGAGGGGACTCTTCTTATCTCAGAAAAATAGCTATGTGATAAATGGGGACACGTGAGGTTCTGTTTGGTGGGACATAAGTGCTGTCTGAGAGACATAATGGACTGGGTTGAACTGCTTGGTATGTATTATTCACTGCAGTCTAACTTTGAGTTTTGGCACCACAGTACAGTAGCAGCTTTTACACAGTGAACAAGAGAAAAAGTGTGTCTGAATTTTTCCATGAACAGTCAAAAGCCTTTGTGTTTGAAACTTGCGCAGAGATACTAATTCAGAAGAACTTTGGCATTGATTAAACAGGTCACATCTGATGTATTATGCATAAATGAGCCTAAAAAGTGCTAGTCTTCACAAATAAAGCAAATACAATGAGGTGATATACATTTCTTTCTGAAAACCAGCAGTCACTTGGACTCAACAAAGAGTAATTAATACAATTTTTAAAGATACACTATGTAATTACATGAATATTTAAGGCTAGGATGAAATAATACCTTATATTGGTCTTGAACCACAATGAATAATATGATTATTTTTACTTTGCAAGAGGTCACAACAAATGTTTGAGATTTAAGCTGCCATAGCTACAAATTTAGCAGAAAGTAGGCATTTAATGATAGATTTCATTGCTGTGGTTTAGGTTTTATTTTGAATGTTTGTTCTGTCTTAAAAACACTAATGCTAAAATATTGTCTCAAATCTTTATTTTCAAATTACTTATTATATCACCATAAATTACAGGGTGCAGTAAAAGCCAGATTTAAAAGGAGGCATGCTTTACTTTCTCATATTGCTAAAAATAGTGCAATGCTTATGAAACACAAATCATCATTAAAAAAGTTCTTTTTATACAACTGAGGTTGCTAGTGCTGAACTAGCTGCTTTCCTCCAAGTGGCACAATGGACTGCTCCAAATTTAGGTCTGTAATGGTAGAGGTTAACTTTAGGAAGTCCGACTAAAACTGCAATCTATCATTCTACCACAATTACAATGTTTTCTCTCAAATGATAGTGAAGTCCCTGGGGTGAATGCTAGCAAATACCTTGTAAAGATGTTCTTCTGGCTTTTATTGTTTTGATGCTTTTGCAATTTCAGCACATGTTCCTAGATTTGTCAAGAGACCTGGGCTGTGCCCCAGGACTGTTCAGAGGCTGTGGGCTGCAGTCGGCTCTCAGCACTCAGCCAGACGCAAAGGGTGGAGCACGTAGTTGATAGCGAAGAGATGCATATGCCACGTTGACAAGATGATGGGTAAACAAAGCTTAAGGGACACTTGTTAAACTCAACATAGCCAAAAATGAATCCATTTCACGATATTTTTAGAAGGCTTCAGCCTAGGGAAAACATTCACCTGTGTGACCTGAGGAAAAGTCTAAAGAACTGGTTGCTATTTAGCCATCAAAAAAACCATATGTGCGTCTTTTTCAGATGCCCTCATCAGTTCTTTCCTTCCAGGCATATTTTTGGAAGACTCGCACGTCTCCCTCTGTGAATCACAGTACCCTGCTGGCTTGTCAGATTGAGGTGGGACCAGCACGCGTCAACCCTGAACCTAAATCCTATCTAATAGGTGTGACGTGGGGGCTGCCAGCAGCCAGTGCTCCCTTGCCAGGCCACTGAGGGAACTCTGCATTGCTGCTGCTGCTTGTTCCCTCAGCCCACGGTACAGCCTCAGTAAGGGTGAACCTGAAGGATGTCGCCATTATAACGTTGCTTCTGCCTGGGAGTGAAAAGAGCTGGGTGCCCGCCGGCATTTAAACCAGAAAGCTCCGGTGTGAGCAGGATGACTGGGGAAGCAGGGGTATGCAGGCAGCAATCCCGTTGGGAAGCAGTGGGGCTGTCAGCCCTCGGGGTTTGGCCCAGGCTGTACAAAGGTCCAGAATCAGGGGTGTTGCAGGCAGTTGTGTTGTCAGGGGAAGGCTCCCCGGGCAGAACGAGACAGCGACAGCCCGGCTGGGAGAGCCGCAGAGGGACCGAACGTGGGGCCACCCGCTTGGGCTGGGCTGCAGAGGAACAGCTCCGGCGAAATGGGATTTCTGAGCAGGCGTTTAATAACGAGTTCATGCAAGCAGACCCAAAATAAATGGAAATGTAGTGGAAATCTTTCTTAGCTAACTTCATCGAAGCTTTTGGCCTAATGTGCTGCAGGCGTTAGCGCAGCAAGTAGGTGGCCTGTGCTGCTGCCCATACTCTGTCAGGAAGACAAAGAATCTGGGAGAAGCATCAATCTGTTTCTCTTCACAGGGCTGTCTCTTCCCCCCTTTGTCAGTCAAAGGTGTCAATGTCTCTCCCCTCTATCCTCCCCCCTCCCTGAGTTGAGTAGTGTCAGTCATTCCTGTTTTTTCTTTTTATTAATGATTTTGCAAGGCTATGTCATTACTGTGCTATACATTTTTATACAGATGGCACGACTGTGCATTTTAATGGCAAATCTGTTTCTCACATAACGCCTGAACTGCAAAAAGACTTTGACAGACTGGTTCAAGGAAAACAAACTGGTTTTAAATGTAGCAAAAACTAAAACAATGCCTTTTGGCTCTCCTAATCATCTGAACTCAAAGGATGATTTTATTTGAAAGTCAGAAATCTTAAGGAGTGGACCAAACTTGTGTGTTGAAAGAAAGCCAGAGGAAAAAGATAGAGGTTCATCATTCATGGGCTGCATGCTTTGTTTAGTGAGACACGGAGGATTAATCTCTGATCCTCAACCTAACTGTGTTTGACCAGAACTGAATTTGGCCTGTAACTCTGGAGACTTCTGGATCCAGCAAGATTTTGAATTTCAGGAAGAAGTGAGGTATTAATTTTATAAATGTGGAAAGTAGAATGCAGGGGGAAGTAAAAACCCAGAAAGCAAAAAATATTTGTATGTTAAATACCACTAAAAACAAAGAGCAGAATACATATTTGTCCATTTTTGGATAAGCCTGTTTCTTCTTTGATCATCTTCTTTGCATTTTGTGTTATTTTAAGCCTATATAAGTACAAACAGTTCTCAGTGGTCCTATCATCACTTCTCTGCAGTAACACATAAGCTTCTGTTTATGTCTCTATCCATGTATCTCCTTTAATATCTTACCTTGCAGTTGCTATTTGGACACAGTTCACGGTAGCCTTGATCTTTTTTTGGCTTCTGCACTGTGCCATTGATTGTCTCTGTTTGCTCTGCTCCAATGGATTCATTTACATGAACTGGCTGAGCTCAGTGGAAAGGTGTGCTGGTATCTTACAGCTCTTGCATGTCTGAATTTTCACATCCTTGATACCCTTATTTCCCAGCCTTGAAGGCCTTGACAATTCATTGCTTTGACACTTCCATTCATGGGGAATAAAGCTCAGTGGCTCTATTGGAAAGGATGACCAGGAGAAAGTGGAGGTGGGATCCATTCTTATTAGCACTGCAAACTCAGGTATTTTCTGAGGGCCCCAAATAGCGAAAAATTCTCTCATATCATTGGCTGTGTTCTGGTGTATGCTGACTACAGTGAAGTGTAAGAACAGTAATTTTCAGAAGTCTATGAATGTTAGCTTCAACAACATTCGAGGAGCTAGGAAAAATGAGGAAGAGATGGAAAGCAGAGACAGACCTAGCTGCTATTATTGACATCTTACACTCTTGAGGCAACCTAAAGGCCGCTCTGTAGCTAAGAGGGATCACTCAGTCCAAATGGTGCTCCAAGATACAGAGTAAGAAAGACAATATAATGTACAAGTATTCCCCAAATTTTCAATAGAAATTAGGGTTTTCTGCTGTTTTTCTTTATCTGCTGGAAAGACACATGAGTGTTCAGATTTGGTTCCCAGGATGTTCTCCTTTTTTGTAGCCTGACTGTAAGCATCTGGGTTTTGGTAGGCCAGTGCTTCAATAACACTGTAAAAATTGGGGATGGGGAAAAGCACTTGGAGTATGTGCTCCCTCTTTCTTCTTCCAGACTTAATGTTGAGCTAGCATCAGACTGAAATCACGTGGCTGTTGACCACAGCTGCATTTTATATCCACTTCTGCAGCATGTGTTGGACTACAAACATAAATTATTGGGGAGTTGTTTCAAGAACAACAGTGTATATAATTAAAAAAGCATCATTTACAGCATTTTTTGTGACAAAGTGTTATGTCACTTTTGTTTCATCATAAATAAAAGGGGCATTGGATAAATTCTTGGCATGATGAGAAAGCTGCCAAACATGAATATGGCTTGAATTTATCACAAATCATTATTTTTATTCACCATGCTTTATTTGCATGGTGTAAATAACTTCCTCTCCCCACCCTAAAACTGTGGCAGGTGAAAACCATTGCACTGAGACATCAAAATCCCAATTTTTTTAAATGGTATTCCAATTTTTTTTCCCCTGAAGTATTTTTCCTTCATGAAGACAGACTTTTCCGGTACTGTTGCCTGTCTTTTTGTAATTTGAGTGCTCTAGTTAACAGCTAGCTAACTTGGACAAAGTCGTAGGTAGATGTAGGCACAGGTAAGCTTCTCAAACCCATCTTTAATGACACTCAGCGATAGCATTCCAAGATCATAAGAGTTTAGCAAGTATCTTGCTTTCTTTTGAAATTTTCACTCCTTATTCCATAGCTCTTATGAATGTACTTGTCCAGATGCTCACCCACGTGAATTTGTACGTGATGTAAAAAGATGAGCACGGGGCAGCCGTTTGAGCCACGGCAGAACGCGAATTAATGACTGCCTTCCTGGCAACAAGGAGGCATAGCATCTCTTACAGAGTGAGATACAGAGTGCCTGCAGGGGCTGGGGTCTACTGGATAACAGCCACTGATTCTGAAAGGGGCTGAGAGAAGGTGGTGAGCAAAGCTGGTTTGTGGTGGGCGTTTTCACGGGACTCTTGGGGACTAAAATAGTTTAGTGCTGGAACTGGAAAATTTGCAAAGGCTCCTGTCTTTATGGATCAAGCTAGTAAGATTCCAATCCATCCCCCACCTCTGCCCAGAAGAATTTATTTACTATCTATTCACTGTTTCTCCAGCAGGTAACCACTTACTCAGTGAAATGTCCCTGAGCAATAGGTTGTGGTTATTTGCTGATGTTTTCTACACGTTTTATAGAGACTGTGGCTTGCTGGCTATTTCCAGTGGAAGTGTAACTACTTTTGCTTACTGCGGGACTGTCACAAGTCATCTGCTATTGGAGATGAAGATAGGATTTCACACCAATGATGAATTTCTTGGGTCAAATACCTGTGAAAGTGTCCAGGCCAAAGGGAATCATAGTAGGATTTATTGCAACTCTCTCTTGAGAACTGTCTGTCAGTCTGTCTGAGCACCTACCCTGGGTGCAGCAGGGCTCCTTTCTAGACCAAATCTTAGATTTTCTCTTTGTAGAAACCAGATGTAGGGCACAGGGGTAATAATGAGTTCTCACTCTGGGGTGTAGGCAAATGTGCTCACTGCTGCTCCCCACAAACAGGTCAATCAGATCCTCCTGCTGAAGGGAAACCCCTGGAGGAGATCCACATTTTGGCCATGGAATTCATTCCTGGAGTAACCCTCGTGGGATATCCTACTTCCTATGGCAAACACCAGCAAAGCTGTTATTCACAAGATAAGATGTGTTTCCCCTTTTTATTAACAGTGCATTAGGAGAACTAATTAGTGGCACCTTAGAGATTTCCCTTCTGGGAATCCAGGCTATAAATATTCACAGCTCAGCAAGGAGCTCTGCAGAGTGGGACTGTAGAGGAGATGCTACAGCTGGTTAAAAAATGCAGCCTCTATGTGGGTGTCTCTGTAAGATTAAGGGAAGCTATAAAGCCACTTCACTGAAAAGTGGTTGTAATTTTTCATCAAAACATTTCTAATTGAAAAAAATGGCTTTGATTTGCTGGAAAAAATTATGTGGCGAGCTTCTGCTTTGGTTTAATTTTTCTCTTTTCCTTCTGTTAGAAAACCAAAATAATTTCAGTTTTATCAACAGAAAAAAAGCAAAGGAATTGGAAGGATGTGGATAGGAAGAGAATCATGATCTTTGCACTGTTTGACTTCAGAAATGGACCCCTATATTTCCATTTGTTTAGTAAGGATACACGTAAGAAATTACAAACAAAGCCTTTGGGGAGGGGGGGTGTGATGATTTTGGGGAGTTTCACAGTGACTGACTTCAAACATTTCTTACGAGGCTGAAGGAAAGCAGAGACTTTCCTCAAAGGATGTTTTCTCTGGTTCAGGCATTTTGTGTTTCCATCCAGTGGATACCAGCCTTCCCCATTGCCTGAAGGTGCAGCCTGGGCAGACTAATTTCAATTTGGGCAGTGCAAATACTGCCAAATGTTCATTTTGTTCACTTCATGTGCCTGTGTATGACTGCTAGTAAAACTTGAGGATTTTTTAACCAACTTCATGTCTAGTTGAATTAATAGAAACATGCCTAGAGATGAATTTTGATCCTGACTGTTAATAAATGTTAAAACAAAAGAAATTAATTAAAAGCTGTGGTGGTCCAGAGGAGGTGACATCTATAAAATTATGACAGGCACTGAGGGGGGTAGATATGGACTACTTGTGCATTGGGTTTTATTTTTGCTTTAAGAGCTGGAGGGCATCATATGTAGGTGGTGGACAGTGCTTCCTCCTACAATGTGCCGTACCTCAATGTGCTCCCTTCCCCTTCTGTGGTGCCATTGGCAGCTGCTTGGCTGCCTGCTTGGATGCTAAGCTGAGAGGCACTTTTGATGTGACTGTGGGTGGTGAGCAGCTTGTCTTCTGCTGCTCTGAGCTTTGGAAGTCAGGGACTTGTGTGATTTCCCCCTTCTTTTTCTCCCCTTCTTCCTCTTTCACTATTCACTAGTCCTTAAAGCAGTGGGTGTTGCTTTGTATGCTCCATGGCTGCCCTGAGACAGGTGAAGGTCCCTGATGGATAAACTTTCACCAGCTTCCTCAGAACCTCTGGTTAATTGCTGTCACCCAGGAAAGGACTGGAGAAGGGAAGAGGTATCATCAGTGGGGTGTGTTTAGCTGCCCAGGCAGTCTGTGCTCAGGAACACACTTGTGTGGTCAGCACAGCTCCTCATAGCCAACAGAAAGCTCCAGTTTGTTGCTGTCTGGCATTGCTTGCAAGCAGAAACATACTTTGGTGGGAAGCTGAGGGCTTCAGATGATGTGAAACCAAAAGCTGCTCAGCAGTGGAAATGCCAAACATTTTAGGGAAAAGCTTCATTAGTACTTGAATTTCCAGACTGGCAGTGGCTGTCTTTTAGTGTCTCCAGAGCTTTGTAGCTTTGCAGCTAATGAAAAATACACTATCTCCTTATTTTAGAATAATTAGTAGAGTTCTAGAAACCTTCCGCCATTGTTGTTTGCAGAAGTACAAACTTCTTAGGTCAGGAGAACTGCAGAATCCAGAGAGAATAAATGACATTAACATTTTAGCAGTTGTGTGACCCTCATGCATGCATGTTTGCTATTATTTCTAGGAGCTCCCTGATGATAAGCATGATATAAAAAATTTAACCACAAAGAAAAAAAAATGTTTCAAGAACCGTTATGGGTCTCACTAATCCCAGAAAAGCAAGGAAGTTCAGAATTCAGCTGATTCCATCAGTAGTGCTGGCTGTGCTGGTTTTCATTAGTGAAATCAGAATGTTGGATGATGCAATTTGCCACCAGCTCCGTATCCCCCAGAACCTTTATGCCGGTGGTGGGTTTTAAAATCCCAGAAACGTAGGGCAGGAAGGACCTTGGGAGATCTTCTCGTCTTCTGCAAGAACGTGGAATCAGTCGTGTGTACTCCATCTCTGGCATGTGCATGTCGAGGTTTTCACAAAATCTTCTAGAAAATGAGCAGCCTGCAGTTTTCCCCCCTCCAGTAGTTCTTAATCTGTGGCCAGAAACCCAGGCTGAGTCATGTGTAGACTCGAGGTGATTAATTTTTCTTGCTTGTTCTGTTAATTCCTGGGCCTTCAGTCTGGTTTTGAGCATGGTCAATTTTCCACATTAAAACACTGCATCTCTGGTATGCAAGGGAGAGCCAAGTCCCCAGAGAAAAGAGGCAAGAACGCAGTAGCAGCCTGACTGAGCAATGTTGGCGATGCTGTCACTCACATCAGGCCAGAAATACTGTTTCTAGGCTGCGCTTCAGGCAGAGAATGAAGTTTCACGTGTGACCCATTCATTTAGATGCTGATCCTTGTGCTTTGAAAGAGCTGGCAGGCTCCCTCCTGTTCTTCCCTTCAGCTGGTGCTGACTGCTCCAGCCTGCAGAGCTGGGAAGCGGGGAGCAGCAGGGATCAGCTCTGCTCTGTGCAAACCCCTCCTGGGAGGGGGACACCAAGAAAGGCCAGATGATACCAGGTTTGGCTAACATAAAATGAATTACTTTTTCCTCTGTCCTCTTCCACCTTCCTCCTGCTGCTAAATGAAACCTGAAACAAGCATAAAAAATAACTATATATTGTTGTGGTACTTCAGACCAAATATGAAAATGTTACACATTTTACCTTCTTAGTGGAAAAAAGGGAGCAGTTGCTGGGGAGCCAAACAAATACTTCAGCATTGACAGTACAGTCAGCTGACCACTACATGCAAAAAAATGAACAAAAAAATGGACTGTATTGGCCAAAGCTGTGCTCATTCCCCTTTCTGAATTAGCTTCCCACAGAAATTCAAGTGGATCAAAAATTATTCATAGATGTTTCCAAGAATAATGAATAAAACCAAATTGTAAGCTGCTTGCAGGCATAGTCAGAAGGAGATCTAATTTTCCAGATTACTCAATGTGAATTATTAATTCTGCTTGACTAATGTTGAGCAGTCTCCTGGTGTTTAAGAGAAAAGACAGTCTGCTTTATTAGTTCATTGCTGATACCCTCCTGTACTTTTCACGTCACATTACATTTAACTTATTCTATCTTCCCAAATCAAACCTAGCACCAAGGGAGGGAGTAGAAATGCTCTGGCTTGGACAGTTCTGAGAGACATGAGCTATTTGATAACTTGACTGCTCCTGAGGGCTCTTCAATCCACAAATGCATGTGAACATGTCCCTTGTAGGGCAGTGGGGTGTGTGAGCTTGCATGAAAAAAATCCCAACAAACAAATCACCTGTAGCTTACAATAAAACCAGCACAATAAAAGATAGTCCCTGCCCCATGTTCCTCAGCTATAATTGTTTGTTTCCTTTTTGCTGTGTTCATCTCTAGCAAACTGTGCCAGAGGCTCAGTGCTCTGCTGCCTGTGGGTTGCTGGGTTTGTGTGGGTAGGGCACAGGTGGCTGCCATAACTGAAGGGATGAGAAGGGACTGGAGCTTAGCTTGTCTGCAAGGAAAGCCTGTTGCACTTTCAAGGTCAAATCCTACATGTTGTATAATTTTGGAGTAGTTTCAGTGATTTACTAGAGTTGCTTGGGATTTACTCTGGATTTACACCAGGATGAATTTCATCTGATGGATAAAATGGAGCTCAGAGCATCTATGCCAAAATTGAACAAAATGTAAATACTTCAGTCCCTCAAGAATGCTCACCCCAAGTGATGATGGAAAAAGCAAAGAGGTTTTGCATTCTGTCAGGTAACTCTCAAGAGCTAGCAAGATGAAGGAGGTGAGAAAAAAATAACTGCACAGTGAACCAAGCCATTTTGAGTATTTTAGAACTGACCCATTTAAATGGTTTTTTAAAAAGGGTTGGAAAACTCGGATCTCGCTTTCCCTGCAAAGCCAGGAGGCAGTAAGATGTGGTGGTGTCTGTGTGCTGTGGGAGCAGGCAGGACAAAGGGTGCTCAGCCAGCTGGAAGGTGAGCTGCAGTGTGGGATGCTCCAGCTGCCAGGTCTTTGGAGCCTCGCTTGAGTAACACTTCAGGAAGTGTTTTCCGATCTTCTCTGATCTAGTTTGTGGCAGGGATGAGAAATGCCACGAAACTGAATATTTTAACAATCAACCCTTGTCGCAGAGCAACATTCTCCTTTGTGTAGAACGACATATTCTAGCTGAAAGCAGCCTTTCCCTAGCTTTCCCGCAGTTCCTACACACTGTGAGACGTAGCTGGGTTTCTGTGGCTTGAGCTGATTTCAAGCTAAAGAACTATGCTCAGAGTAAAGGGATAAATACAGGGAGGATGTATTTGTGTCACAACTACAGATGGTACAATGGGACTGTCCCCGATCTCCAGGTCAGTACCAACAACTGAGTTATCACAAGATTTTGTTGGTTTTTTTTTTAAAAAAGTAAAATAAAAAATGCTTTTATCTCAAAAAGCTTTTTACTTATTTTTCTGTGCTCTGTCCTGCTTTTTGTTTTCAGGCTACTTGATGTATAGGTTGCAGTCACTTAATGACTTATAACTCCAAAGACATCCTTCATTAATTACCCTCAAAATTTCAATAACTGCTTATTTTAGATAGGACCCATTCATATTGGAGTATGCAGCATCCCTCTTCTGTAAAATACACAGTCCTGTCCACGGCACTGTATTTTAGCCACCATTTTTGGACATCCTTTATCAAAAGAGCCATTAATGAGACTTTCCGAGTCTCTTTCCACGGGCACAGAATATGCACTATGTCTTTAATTAGCACCTTCATTCCTCTCCCCCTTCCCCCTCTCCCAGGAAAAAGCCAAACCTTCTTCACTACCAAAATGGCCTGTCAAAACCTGACAACTGAAGTTCTGCCTTGTCAGTATAAAATTGTCTGTACCACTATGCAAGCTGAATATTTGGGGCTGGTGCAAAATAACGCACCAGCTGCATTGTCTGGTTTCCTACTTTATTCCATTTCTGCTTAATTTTTTCAGGGCTACTGAAGGATTTCTGGACTCTCCTGAGTATTTGCTGTAGAAAACAGATCCTGTTTCCTTAGGGGCTGTGTGGAGAATTGCTCTAAGAGAGTACTTGTGGATGCATATGGCAATTGACATGTGTATCCATTTCTATATGTGCTTTCCTGTGTGTATTAGTATATTCAGAAGCGCTGAGAACTCTTCTGTCAAAGGGTACGTGAATTCAAGCATTGTTTTCCTTTCAGAAGTGGGATTTTACTGGGAATGCTGGCAGGCCCCTCACAACAGAAGGACGGGTGGGTGCAGCTACTGTATGTATCTGTTGTCACATTGGATTTTGTGCAATAAAAATAAAACCCTTGGTCAGAAGTGTCATAAAAGTTTGATTGACTTTCCTCTTTAATTGCTTATCATCTTTGAAGAGACTTCTTGGCATTTAGAAACCAGTGAATCTGTTTCCCATTTCTTCAGGCTTTATAAATACACCCTGTTTATATTAAAATGATAGACAAATATACATAAAGCTGGAAAACATGACCACAAACTCTTTTCCTCTCTCTATGCATTTAAAAAACAAAACCCTAAAGACACTTTTATTGTTGCTAAACTTTTGCCCTTGGCTGGTAGGGCCTTCTTTATGTTTTAACAGAGCCAGACATTCTTTTCATGTGGTCCTTGGATGTTCTATATTTTATATCTTTTGTGGCTTTATAAAAAGGGAAGAATGAGCTTGCTGCACAAACATATCTGATGGTAATTTTTTTGGGGGTTTTTTTTGCAAGTCAGAAGTACTGTGACGTTTCCATTTAAAAAAGAATCTTGTTTTTCTCTGCTCTGGGAAGTTGTGTTTAGAGGGTTTCAGTAAGCCAATGAAAACTGAATAGATTTTGAAGTGTTTTTGAGGTGGATGCTGGGGACAGCCAGGCAAGTGCAGTCACCTTCCTTTGCTTTTGCTGTCATCTCCCAGCACTGGAGACGAGGCGTGTGCTGCCTGCAGCCTGGTGCAGGGAGAGCTGAGAGCTTCCTGGGGCCTTTGGCACTAGGATAATACCCAGAGACTATTGCCACAAAGGTTTAGCTCCTTTCACATGGGTTTTTCCCCTGCTTCTTGCTGGGGACTTTGATGCCTGAAGAGGCTACCTGGGAACAGAGACTAGACAGGAGTAAGGGAATAAAGGTGATATTTATTTGAAAGGCCTTCAAAGGTACACCCTGGGACCAGAGGCTACTTCCAAAATGGACCCCAAGGTGGACGACAAGTCCCGAGTTCTTCACACTTTTATAGGTTTGGTCCATTTGAATATCCGCATAAATTTGCCAATTAAAACTTTAGCTGCTGATGGAAGTTCTCCAAGCTCAGCCCCCCTTCTCCCAGATGTTGGTTTACACATTTCTGGGCCCAGGACAGCCTAGGTGTCCTTGGACTGCAAACCTAGGGACTTTGTTATGTCTCTCTTAGCATGAGAGAGCAGCAGCAGCAGGCTGTAAGACACTTCAGAGTTTTACAGTAGGTAATACTATAATAGACTAGAATTCTTATAATAGAATATAAGAGCTAAATCTCAAGGCATCAACTTGGCAAGCTTCTTGCTGTAGGGCAGCATCATCCCCCAGATGCACTTGAAACATGCAGAAGTTAAATTCTGAGCTCTGCTGCAGGGGCAGACAGAGAAAGGTGCCTTGTCTGCACTGTACCCCTGGCTCAAGGAGCAGGTGAATGAGGTGCCCTTAGGCTGTTCAGAACAGTGGAGTGTAACCCAAAAAGGGAACCAGTGGGGTGCTCTGTGGGGCACAAGGCTCTGGTGAGGCCTTTCACTACTGAGGTGGATAGTGGGCAGGGAGAGGGGGTCATGAGGAAAAGGAGAGGTCAAAAATTGGATGAAGGGGCATTGACCTCACTGCACCTCTGGAGTGAGCAGAAGTCCCTGAAGCACAGAGGTGCTTGATACTTGTGCAGGGAGATGCTCTCAACAGATTTAAAGATGCCCAAATGTGTCAGACCTATAGGGCAGTTTTGTACCAGAAAAGAAAATTTGGTTTAATAATACCAGTCTTCCATTCAGAAGACCAGAGTCCTCAAATGATTCACTGACTAAATACAACACCCAGATATTTCTAGAGTAATAAAACCCAAGTTAAAGAGAGATACAGTGCAGCTCAATCATGAAAATATGTGGTAGTTGTACAACAGCCAAAGGAGAAAAAGTTTATCAGAAAACACTTTCAGATGTTTGCTGTCTTCCTCTCATATAAAAGATGCCTTCAGAGCAGATCTGTGTCTGCACAGGGATGTGGCTGCTGTGAGCTTGGGCCTGGGGCTGGAGAGAGCTTGGGCAGAGAAGCAAACTCCCTGATTTTCTTTTTGAAGTGCTGCATGCTTGTGTTCCAGATCCTAGGGCCTGAGAAATTAATAAAATTTCTTTTTCATGAAGTGCTTTTAAAAAACGGCAGAAGGTGCCTCCTTTTACTGAATTTAAAAATTTGAGCTTATTTAAACAGACAGCATAGCCAACCACGTGCCCCAGGGGGTCTAATTTTGATCTTTGTTATTTTCAGGGCTCCTGTGCGTTTGCTAGCCTTGTGGTCCAAGCTGCAGCAGTTCTCTTGGAGTGTTGGCTTCGCTCTCTGTGTAGTTCCCTTTTCTTGCACAGCTTTATCCATGTGTTTCTCCATGCAGCCATACTGCTCTGGTAGACACAAAGGAAGTTGTTCTCGGTCAGGATTTTGTGCTGTGAGTGACAAGCAGAGACATCTCTGTGACAAGCATCTTAGAACTTTGCAAAAACAGGAAAACATATTTGGAGAACAGGAATGCTTTTACTGTTAGGCTTCAGTAGTGAGATACTCAGGTTTTACTGGCTTGTGGGATTTAAAAGGTGTATTAGAAGTCTTACCTACCACTTGAGGGAGATAAAGGGGAGATACACTAGACCAAGAGTAAATGTCCTCTCTGGGATATTTCTGCCCCAAATTATCCTTAAGTTGTAATGTAGGAAAAGGGTTTTCTGCTATGGGCTGACCCCAAGCCTTCTCTTTCCAAATATGTTTCCTTATTTGCTTACTTGAGCAAAACCATGTTATTCTGCTACCTGAAGTCTGCCTAGGTACCAGGGATTCCGTAGTGTAGGGATTTCATCCTGGAAAGGGCCTCTCATTGCTTTTTACAAGGCAGCCAGGTGCCTTCTGTAACCACCCAGCAGCACTCGCTACCAAGGGCTGTACTTATGAGTAGCAGGCCCAGCTGACTCCAGCTCTGGCTCCTGATGTTTAGAGGATGAGGGGCCTCAGGACATCCATGTGTGCCATTAAAGGGTCTGGTCTGCAGCACCTAGGAGAAAGTCCCACAAGTCCCTGTGTTCATAATATGTGTGAAGCTAGGTGGGTCACTTAGAAGCAGAAGACAGATTTTGTGACTCTAGACTATTCCACCTCAGTATTTTTTTAACTGTGGATATTATATAAAGGTACTCTAGAAGATTTAAGCTGCAAGAAAATTTGAAGCATATTTCTCTTCAGCCAAGGGAATCCTGCACAGACTAGGAGTATTGTAGAAGCAATCCACTCCTTCCACAGTTCCCTGTCCTAGTGAGAAGGGAAGCACAGAGGTAGTTCATTGATCTGGCAACCTTAACTAGCCTTTTGATCCCACATTTTCTCTGGAAATTTGCTGTGTGTTGATGTTATATCAAAGGCTTTGGGTGTCTTTTTGATGTTTTGTTGGGGATTTTTTGGTGATGTTTGCGTAGGCTGTGGTGAACCCTTTTGTATCCCACAGGGAACTATGAGGAGCAGCCCTGGACTTTTTGACCACGAGGCTTGATTACTGTAATTTCCTCTTTGCAGGGCACTCAGTGCAGCACCTCCCTAACTTGCAGTATGTTTGGGCTGTAAATAACCCAGTTGTTTACTAATGAGGGCAGGGGTAGCCAGCATTTTTTAACTATACTCCATCTTTGTGGCCTTACTTGTAATTTGCCTCTGGCATGCTTTCCATTGTCTTTCTTTGCTGATCTCTTGTTCAAGCCCAATAAGTTGTCAAATCCAATGATAAAACAAAGCAGGAAAGAATTTAAATCAATTTGTCATAGTGAAGACAGTAGGGGGAAAAAAAATGGATGACAGAGTGGAAATATTTTAGGTAGATTCTGTCAGCTCTCAGCCCCGTTACAGTCTCACAGATAACAAAATGATACACACCCCAAGTTGGCACTTGCAGGACAATACAGGGAATCTCTAGGGAACGTTAACCAAGGGACACCAAGTGGTTTTTGTCAATGAATAAATATTATGAGAAGAAAGATCAAGTCAATTAGTTTATTAGGTAAAGCAACTTTAAAAAGAAACTTTGTTGGATTTTTTTTGGGTAGCTCTGTTTGACTCAGTACACATTTTTGATTATCATTCTTTCCTGCACTGGCGCTGTGAGAGCTCCTCTATGGCCCAGCCTCAAACTTGGTTTTCACTCTAGTCAGATTATAACTTGTTTTAATAAGTTATTTGGCGTGGGTGGGGGTTCAGTCTGTTGGTGTTCAATGGTGTTTTTAGAAAGACAGGAAAATCCCAAGAAAGAAGATACCTATCTTTATAAAATGGCCTAGTCAAGAAGATCTTATTTGATTTGTTCTTTAAATCCAAAGCACTGAATGGAAATGTTCAAAACCATTTAGCATTGGAGTAACAGTGCTCACTGACATTAGTTAGCACCGAGTTGGACTGGTAAGAGATCATGTTTTATATCCTAGAAAATTTGCTGTTAAAATTAGACATAAATAGAGGTGGGGTATAATTAGTTATTTCTTCCAGATGGACTAGACTGTGCTACTCAGCCAGATGATCCCAAGCAGTGCAGTGCACAGCTGCCCTCCCCCTCCCAGTCCAAGCTGCCCTCTCAGAGGAGCTTTCCCGGGCACTCTCTGTACTGCCCTGGTCCTAGCACTGGGACCTTGCAAGGGTCTTCATATTCCTCCATCACCTGCACAATCCCACATGTACAATGATGAGATTATTTTTTGTTAGCCTCAAGGAAATTTTTTAAACCTCACTGGCAGCAAGAACACACGCTGCCTTCCCTGCTTTACTTTTACTCCCAGTAGAATTGGTTCCGGAGCTTTAAATGCTATCCATTAACTAATTTTTATTTCCAGGGAATCACATGGCTCCAGGATAGCAGGTTTAAGAGAAACAGAGAGTACAGTTAAACCATGGATGAAGTTGAGGGCATTTCCAGCTCTGTGTCTGGTCTTTCTGCTTGTGGAGATGTATTGGTGATCGGGCTGTGCTTCGATAAGGAGTGGGCAGAGGCAGTGTGCCCCACATGCCCTGGGCAGCTCAAACTCGTAGGTATGGCATTGCAACACAGCCAATGTCTGCCTGATAGGAAGCTCAGATGAATTCGTCATGGGAAATATATCTGGGTTTTGTTTGGTCTTTTGAACCTTTGAAACAGTGAAGCTGTGCTTGCTGCCACGGATGCTGCTGTAACTCACATTCAGGTCCCTGTCTCAGCTCTTTCACTGCCTCTGATCTTTGTCTTTCTTAGTAAAAGTGACAGGAAGTGTTGGCAGGACCCTTGAACCCTGTTAAGTAGCCTCAAATAGAATTAATTTTACCTGTGCCTTAAAATACCTGTATTTAGCACCTGGATCTCACTGGGAATGTTGGTTTTTTTTTTATAGTTATTTTAGAAAAAAAAATCCCATTGCGAATATAGTTATTAAATATGGAAATAAAAACTCTACTCAGCAAACAAAGGTTCATCTATGCATTTCTTGAGTCCCAGTTTTTATTAGCAGTGCTAGAGGTATTTTAAAATGTTTATTTAATCCAGCTATTCAGTAGTCTCTAGAGTCCAGGCTTCTGCTTTAGTGCTGAATCAATGCTTGGTCAAGCCTTAAACTTTATGGCTTTTGGCACAGTGTTGAAACAGAAGCTTTGATGCTTGAGACTGCTGCCTGCACAGAGCAAATATAAATTTTGATAAGTAACAGTAAGTGTTTGCCATTTAAAATGCCGGTGGGCAGCCTCTAACCATCCCCCTGCCCAGAGCTGCCCGGCTGTGTGGTGGGCACAGCACAGTTAAAGGCTGCAGTGCCTTCCTGGGTGCTGCCCCAGCCCACATCCACTGTGTCGAAATAGCATTGTTGTCTGATGGCAGTTTGGGATGAAATTACTATTTCTAAATTCCTACTGGGCAGTTATTTTTGGTCTTGTAGAGGCTGAGGGTTTACAAAGCCTCTCTCCTCTCCAGAAGCTGCAGGTCAAGGTCAGGTGTGAGGGACTTTGTGCTGTGACCTGAGAGCCAAAGATGTAACTTCCAATGTCGTCATTCAAGTGTGCTTCAAGTCTGTAAGGCTTTGTCTTCTACAGTCTGTGTCTTCTACAGTCTGATCCTGGTGGTTTAACATGTACCCAGATCTCATTGGGATAATGTATGTAAATTAATCTCTGATACAGAGGAAAGCCAAAATTTATCCTTTCAGAGCTCCATGGCTAAGACACATTTTTCACTTGGTGATCTTGGTGTATTCTTCAAGGCAACATATAGTGGACTAAAGCTTAATAATAAAGACTCACTTCCATCTCCCTGGCACGGCTCTCTGGGATACAGCCTGTGTGTGTGCCAGCTGTCCTGCCCCTGCCCTGAGCCAGCACGACTGCGCAAAACAGCAGTGCCATGTGCCATGCTGTGGACACCCACCCTCCAGAGCACTCAGGAACCGTGTGATCCTCTCTGCCTACAACCTCAGCTTCCTTGACTCCTAGCCTGTGGCAAATGAGGAAACATGGCCCCATGCAGTATCCTGCAGTGGCGGGTCCTTCCTGCCTAGCATGCAGTGGTGGCTCCGATTCCTAAATTCTTATTTCAGCTTCCTTATACTGCCAGTTCTTCCTTGTTATTTTTGGCTTGTATCTTCATCCCTTCCACTGGGGATGTGGTTGCAACCTGGGCTGTGAGTCCTGCATTGTTAAACAGCATATGATGGAGTAATATTGTTTCAGTACTTTACTTGTGACTCAAGGAATTCTGTTACTATCTTCCCTTATGTATTTTTATGTAGATGTGCAAAGTGTATGGTGCAACTTGGTGCTGTAGAGATTTCACTGACATACAAGCACATTATATCTCCATCATGTCCTCTCCATACAAGGACATTATATCTCCACATTATATCTCCATCATCTCCATCTCTATCTGATAATTCTTATTAATTTTTCAGCATAATTTGGAGCATACAAGGGGCCTGCCTGGGTTCCTGTACACCTCTCATTCAAGGCCTGTTTGTCTCTCACCTCCTGGTGCTTCGTGCTGTGGCTTCTCACCATAGCAGAGCCTGCACTGGGAGAGCTGGCATCGTTTTCTCGGTAGTACCAAAATGCCAAGGGTCACTAATGTTAGCCTGTGGCACTGCAGAGAGTTTTTTGCAGAATCACAATCTGTGTCACTCTGCTTTGGCCAGTCATTTCCATCAGGGGCCAAAAAGGCTGTTGAGTTGGAGGGCAGAGATGGCCCCTGCTAGCTAGCAAAGACCAAATGCTGCTGTGCAGAGCAAATGCCTTCCTTTGTGGTGGTGTTTAATAGACAGTCACTGGGAACTTTATTAGCATGCTTGACAGACACTGTGAGGTCTCAAACTTGACCACACAGGAAAAGGACACAGTGCAATTTCAGTGCACTGGGACACCAGCTCCTTCAGCATATCCCACAGAGCAGAACTGGGACAGGGAGCAAGGGCACGACCAGGACAGAGAATTGTCAGAGGAGCTTATCCTAATGTTGCAAATTAAATTGTGGTCTTCTACTGATATGTTTCCAAGACTACATTTAAGAAAAAGAAAACAAAAAAGTAAAAAATGTGTTCTGGGAGCACTTAGCAACCCCAAGAATTCATGGCCTGTCTGTAAGCCTTTAATGGGATGTTGAGGGAAAAGAGGGGCTCCTTTCTCCTCCTGCAGCAAAGGGAACTCAGCAGCGTGTTGCTTTTCCTCAGCTGCACTGGCTCTCTGCACAGACACTGACAGATTTGGTGCTCTCCTTCCCCTCATCTATCGTGTCTGTGCTGGCAGTGCTTAAGGGTGGGGACTCACCTGAGTGGCAGCACAGGCAAGCCCTGTTCTTAGCAGGCACCACTTGGTACAGCTACAACACCAACAGGTCACGGTACCTGGAAATGCTCCCTGTGATTTGTTTCATGAAGCTACCCTCTGCTCCTCCTTGAAGTGGAAGGAGTCAGACAGCCAACTAATCTGCTACAGCAGCATGTCACAGCTGCATCAAGAAAACTTGGACCCTGAAGCCCTTGGCTGTCTCCAGGTGCTCCCACTTGCTGGCAGGTGGAGCACCTTTCCTCTCGAGTGCTGGCTGCCGTGAGAGCAGTTCTAGGTTTCCAGCTCCCAGAGCATGGCTGCCTCAGCAAAGGAGGAGGAACAGCACATCCCACTCAGAGCAGCTGAGGTGGGTGTGCCATGGTGTGCCCATGTCCACATCTCAGGAAGCTGGCTATGGATGAGTTCAGCTTTTGTGCTGGTGGGAGGCTGGGCACGGGCACAGGTGAGCTCCCTCCCTCCTCCTCTCACCTCTGCAGGTCCCTGGAACTTGATGTGATCTCTCTGCCTCCTGCCTCAGGAGGAGGGGCAGATCACACCACCCAACACTTCCAAAGCCTTGTTAGATTTTCAAACAAAGGGAAGTAATTGCCATCTTGGTGACAACTTGTATCTGACCTGCTTTCAGTGGAGATAACCCTTCATTTTTATCATGTCTTGTTGTCTAAATTAGGAAACTTTAATAATATATGCAATTGGTCATAAGGCTTGTGTGATAATGGTGGAAACTGATATAAAATGAAGAATTTATAATGCTGGATCAGTCTTATGAAACAGTAGTGTACCTTCATAAAGAGTCCAAAGAGCAATTATTATATGTGTTTGACTGGCACTGTAAAGCCGTTAGTTCAATCATCATTGACCAATTACTGCTTTATTGTATTTTCTTTTTATTTTTATGGTCAGAGAATGGCATTTTTCCCACAATCAGTCCTTGAGCACAAAGACAATAACAATTAAAAGAAATATTTTAAATCTGGATTTTATCTGCACAGAGGGACCCATCCGTCACTATAAAGATCAGTTTTGTGTGCAGCTGTATTTCAATCCAATAGCCCCCAAATATTCAGTTTTCCAGAATCAGAAGTTTTAATTTTAAACATTCTTCAAGAAATGAGTAGTTTGTGTTTCATAAACTTGCTTAAAATATTAGAGTTCCTTATGACCTTACACTTGTTTAAACACTGCATGTTTACAAAGAGGTGTGCGTGATAAGGTTGCATATGACACTGATTAGAGTCCAGATAAGAGCGATTATTGTGGTCATTAGGGACAGACTTGGGCAGTATCCAATATTATCAGCCAAAAGAAATAGAGAAATGTAATACTGTGTGAAAATGCTTATTTATCCTGACAGAGTACTGACCCGCAAATAGGGGTTTGGTCTGTAATTAAGCCGAAGGTATTCCTTACAGTAGCGCAGTAATTGTACCTGTCCTGAGCTGTGGCTGCCTGATCCAAAACTCAGGAGTGTGGGAGCTGACTGGCCTGTGCTTCGGGGTGAGGTGCCTCGGTGACAGGCTGGGGGATGACCTTGACTTCAGCACGGTTGCATCGAGGACGTGGTTTTGGATGGTGTTCAGAGCCAGGCGTACTGTGTGAAAACCAGCTTTTGACATCTAACGCAGCGTGTGTTCCCTTAATTGTGCCTGTGTGCTGTGTTGCCACCCGGGCACCCTGGGATGCCTGGCTGAGGCTGCCTGGGTTCAGGGAGCAGCCATGGGCAGCTCCTCACTGTGGCTTTCCCTTGGGTGTCCAGGTGCCCCAGGAATCTCCAGGGACAGCCTTGCTGTCTGCACATGACTATAAGGTGCTTGGCTCCAGAGAGATTCAGTGCTGCTTGGTGTCCCTAAATGAAAATATCCCAAGCCCAACATTTCTCTGCCTGTTCCTCCCCTGCACAGCTCCAGGCACTGCCCAGAGGGGCGACCACTCCTGCCCTGTGCTGATGCTCAGCCCTTCCCTTCTCCCAGGAGAGCTGCTTCCCTGCAGTGCCTGCCTGTCCTTGGGCAGGAGCTGGCTCCCTTGGGCGTGCTGCTCTCCCTTCACCCTGTGAGGAGGAGCAGCACATGGCAGCACAGAACCCTCAGGGAAGAACACACGGCCTCACACACACAGCTCAGTCTTGTGCTGTCTAGTGGGAGCTGTCAGGTGTGTTCTGAGTGGCAACAGGTAAAACACCAGCTCTTTTTCAAAGCCCTTCCCAGTCCAGTGGGGAGTGGAGGAATGTGTGGAGGCTGCCTCATGGCTGCCACAGGTGAAACAGCTTCTGGGAATGGATTTGTAAGGAGTGAGCCCATCCCCTTCTGCTGGTGTGATGCAGGCAGTGGTGGCTCTCCTGGGTGAGGTCCTGAGCAGGCTGCAGCCCCCAGACAGGGCTGTGACCAGGGCTCAGCATCACCTGAGCACAGCTGCTCACTTCTTGGGAGACACTAGGAAGCCTGCCTCGCTGTCCAGCTTTGTCCTCCTCTGGAATATGTTTATATTGTGCACTTGAGGTTAGCTTTTGAATCAGGAGAAGCTTTTTAAAGTATATAAAAAGCCCTGTCAGGGTGGGGAGAGGTAGGAAGAGGGAGCAAGTCACAGAAATGGAAAAAGGGCTACTGAAAAATAGTGTGTCATACAAAAGAAGTTCTTTCTTTTTGCTTATTTCAGTTTCACCGTGGAAGTCATTCTTTTTCCCCTACCTGATATACATCTAAAAATTTAATTTCATTCCCAATTGGACAAAGTATCTACAAGTCCCTCAGCACTACAGTTAACTATAATTAAACGGTGAGAAAATGAGATTAACTGAAGAGGTCAGCCAGATCTTCAGACAAAATGGGGTTTTTTTCCTCCTCTTTAGAGGTGCACCAGGCACCAACCAAATCCACAGGTGATTTACCCTGAGGTCTTTGAGCAAGTTCCTCAGTCTTCATGGTCCAGTTTTGAAATAATTTGGTTTACTTAAATGAGATAAATCCCCTAGTTAAAAAAAGCCTGCAGAAAGCTGGTATTGTGTGTTCCCATCTGATTTCAGCTGAGTTTCTGTAAACAACCTCTGCACAGTCTCTGGCTACAGAGCCTGAAGTAACGAGGCCATTGGAGATGAAATGCCTATCATGGCTCATTCAGTGGGAGCCCCTATCACAAAGATTGACAAGGCTTATGGTGGGTGAGGAATTTCTCCTTGGCTCCAGTCCTGCTGCATCCAGCCTGGGAAGTTTGACAAGCTACACCCATCTCCTTCCCACTCCTGTCCCAGTGATTTTATCCACGAGGGTAATTTTACTAAGTCAGACCCCTCCTTTCCCTCCCCCTCACTTTATTTTCTTAAGAGACTTAATCAAAGGTAATTTGAGTTCCCATTGCTCTATCAATGGTTGTATTTAAAAAGGGCTTATCTGATTTCCATCACCAATTATGGGCTCCCATTTCTTGTTTATATCCATCTCAAATCTGACCAGGTCCCTGTTTGATTTTGATAGGAAGTCAGGGCTTCATACAAAGCTAAGGAGACTCTGAAGCACATTTGTTCGGGTAAAATAATATCTTGAGAATTACTTCACTTGTACTGCATGAGGAGGGGGTGGAATAGGGTGGTCCCTGCCACTTCTGTTGAAAAATAAATTCTGAAGCCAAGATAGTAAATATATCCCTGAGCCAACACAGTGGGAGGGAAATCACGGTGCCCAGGAATATTGCTATTAAGGAGACTTGAGGTCAGAGGTTAATGTAACAGGAGTTGGTCTAGCCAGAAAGGTCAGGAAAGGTTGGCCTTGTAAGTACAGAGCTGTTTGATGACTTAACTATTTTGGGCAAGAAAAATATCTCTGTCCATGTTTTTAGGAGATAGCTGGCGAAATCTGAGGTCCATTAGGGAAGTGGCTGCTAAAAACTGATGGGGCAAATTCATGCCCAAAATGAGCTATCCCTGGACCATTAATGCTTTTTCAGCTTTCACACAGCATCTTTTAACCTGCTCCAGTGTTTTGCTGTGCTTGGTTTTAAAAATTCATTTATTTGAGGCATATGAATCCCCAGGATGCCACCATAGCTCACTCAGAGCTTTGGTAGCACGTATCAAAGTATGTGATGCCATTTCCCAAACTAATTCATGTAGCACACTCCTGGAAGAGACTGAAACCTTGGAGCCATTCCCAGCAGTGGCAGAGGGTTAGCAGAGGATCATACATTCAGGAGGCAGTTGCCACTACATGGAGAGCTTTGTCTTTGCTGTTTGGACAAGCAGGTGGATAGTTATTTGCTTGGAGGAGGGAGGTTGTTTGTTTTGTGGGTTTTTTTTAATTTTGCATAGCATGAGGTCTGTAAAACCCCAAAAGTAGTCAGTCTCCTCTAATATTTACCACAGGGTAGCTTGATGAGGTTAGTGTGAGCCTCCTTCCCCTTTGGGTTAACTCCCCAGGCCACCATGAGGCCAGCTGGGGTGTTAGGGTGGACTGCTTTGCATCCTGTCCGTGCTTGCCAGGACCTGGGGAACCCTGTGGTCTGGGTTGCCTGTCCCACAGCTGGACACACAAACTGGGCCTGAACTCAGTAGTGACCACACCAGCACAACTTCTGGAAGGGCTGGAGCAAGGACAGGGTGAGCTTATGCCTGCAACAAAAGGCAGTCAGGAATTCTGCAAGATAAAATGCATCTTTTCCTGGGAGACAATGAATGTCAGCGTGTTTATTCCTCTTTCCAAAGCTATGGATATTCCTCAGGTACACGAGAACCCCCAGTGTGTAGGGGAGAGGGAGGCAGGGCACCTGAAACCTCAGCACTTTGTGCAGCAGTCAGTCGGAAAAGCCACCTACTGTGCTTCCCTGCTGTCTGCCAAAAGCAGGATCCCCCTGGGATAACATGTGCAGGGGCAGCATGTGAGCTGAGGGAAAGTACTGTAGGTTGGATGCCCCACAGACTCAGGGAGATAAATTAGTACTCGTTAAGTCTTTTTGCTGGGCCTTCTGTCCCTGAAGGGAGTGATGGAGTAAAGCATAATGTGCTTTGGAAAAGGTGCATATTTGCTGTGCAATGAGGAGCTCAATTGCCTGCAGGAGGAGTCAGGAGCATGTGGAACCAGGAATTCTTCAGAAAACTTGCAGAAGTCTCCCAGCAGTGTATTCCAGCCGCACGCATTTGTGTCACTACACAGAGCATCAGTGCCAGAGACCCTGCACTGGCATTAACTGGTGATAAGAGCAATTATGAGGCATTTTGAAATGTCAGTCGCATGGAGTCAAGACACACAAACAAAGTATTCTTGGTCTGTCAGGCTGTATCTTAGTGGCTCTTTGCTGTCTCTTTGGGCTGGTTGAGTATTTCTTGCTCAAAAAAAAAAGGAAAAATAGGTCTGTTTTTGGACTGCAGTGACTTATTTTCTTGTGCGGAGAACCCTGAACTGAGTAAAAGCTAGTGAAAAAGGAAGTTCATCTCAGCCAACAATGCAAGCTCGTGATGGTGTAAGCACTGAAATATTGCAGGGGCAAGTTCCTCTCAAAATGGGTGATATGCATGTTTTGACACTCCTGTTATTTCTCTTTTGGGGGTAATGTCATGCCTCTTTCTCCGAGGACATCAGCTTGGAGGTATGTCCAATTGTTTTGACTGGTATAAAATGTGGAAGAGCTGCCCTGCAAAGCCAGTCTACCCATGCCTTGATGTGAAAGCTTGTACAACTCACAAAGGTTTAATATGAATTGCAATAACTGGTTGCAGACTTTTAATTCCCGTTGGCACCTGTCTCTCATTACGAAAGGAGAAGGCCCTTCGCTGGAGCTTTCCAATCCTCTGGTATTGCTGATTGCCTCTCCACAGTGATACATACTTTCCTGACAGAGTGGCCACATCACACGTAAGGCGAGGTTAGCGTTGTTCCACATTTTCCTCTCCCTTCCTACGAGCTGCACGTTGGCCTCGTTCCATTCTCCCTACTATTGAAAATCTCAGAATACTCGATTTACTTTGTGCACCGCCCATGTTGGTTGCGCTTCTCCCTTCCTGCAGCGGCCTGTGTGCCTCAGCTTTGCAATAAAGGCTCTGTACAACACACAGCAGGATCGTCGGACAGATATTGGCAGGGCAGCACATCAGTGCCAAGCCAATTAAACCATTAAACCTGATACACTAAGCCTGACTGCAACTGGCTGTCTGAGGTCCCCACCAAATATGCTCCAGAGAAGGGGGATATGAACAGAACGTGCAGAAGGGGGCCCTGCAGGAGGAGCTGGGAAGCTTTGACATCCACGCTTTTGAGTAATTACATCGGTTTGGACCGTAATGCAGAAAAGATTTTTTTAGTGCTCACATTAAGAAATGACTCAAATTCTTTATGATGTGAGATTAAATTATTTCATCCCAGATAAAACTTAAGACCAGCAAAAATCCTAATGCTTGATTGCTCTGGAGGTAATATTTCAAGACTTGAATCATTCTGTTTTAAAATACCTCAAGTTTACAATGATAAATCTACGAAGCACTAAAAATCCTACTCAATCAACTCTGGTTCTTGGAATGGCATCTGCCTTTGAGCTATAAAAATAACAGATGATTTTTTGATAGCTTATCAGTTAACAGACTGCTTAGTTAGGATAGCACATTTTTATGCTAATCTTAGGGCTGTGATGAGGGAGAGAGAGAAAGAAAATCTATAGTATTATTTTGTATCTACTTTAAGTTCAGCCTAGCTTTTGGAAAAGATCTGTCCTCTTCTAGGAATTGCCAGCCACACGGGGGTTTCAACACTTATCTGAATGGAGGTGGAATTGATTTAAACATGTTAAAATGGTAGTATATGTGGCTGTTTAATGGTGTCTCTTGTGCACCACAGAGCAGACACAGGAGGCAAGGAAAACAGGTTCTGAGTGCTTCCTGGCATGGCTGCAGGAGCGAATCCATCAGCCCAGAACAGGTGGCATCGCTGTCTCACTGAGGTTACAGGTGCCTTTACCTCTGAGAGTTGGTGAGGCAGAGGGCAGGAGCAGAGATTTTCCAAACCCATGATCCTGCTCCCTGCCCTTGGCCTTGCTCCTGTATGTGTCCTCTGAGAGGTGGGAGGAGAGAGTCTGTGCTGGTGGGATGCTTTTGGAATGTCGCAGAATGGATGACAACTGGGGAAGCACCGGGCCTTTTCTGTCCAAATATCAGATGTGCATGCCTCCAACAACCCTCTTGTTGGAGGGTTGCAATGGAGAAATGGTTCCTTCCATTTGTCTAATTTCTTGATTCCCTAAGACTGTGATTGGTTTGGCAAAAATAAATATTGCAACAAATTTGAGGCTGATCTGGCATTTTGCTGGCATGAGTTAGAATTGATGGTATCTCAGTGGCCAGGCAGTGATACAAATTGAGTCCTCTTTTTGTTCACTCTGAAGAATTCTCACATTCTTTAAGCAGAAATGGTACTCACTTGGATTGGCATCCACTACCAGTTCCTTTGGGAAATGAAGTGACAACCTAGATGGACCTTGATTTGACCTGTAGTTTCACTTTTGCATTCTTGTGTCTTTGATCTCTCATTTGAATATACTCTTTTTCTAATTTCTGTGATATGAAAAGAAAAGCAAAAATAAATTTATTTTTTAAATAATAAATTGAATCTACATTCAGACCTGTTTTCCCTTGAATTTAAGGTGGGCAGACATAAGGTAATAGTGATTTGAATCTGATGTTCCTTACTGAGATTGTTTCCTACCTGATTCTATTTCTTTGGAATAGAGAAGACTATTTAAACTGAAAATTAGCATGAGCATTAAAAATATGTCTCATACAGTCAGTTTTCCTTATGTCTTTTCTCTGCTATGCTGACCATGACTTCTTTCTTTTTTGTCTCATGAAGAATTATTTCAGATGCGTATAAAACTGTTTCATGAAGCATGAGAGCTGCCCATGGAGGTAAAGCTTGTTACTTTTCTCTGATAAACATGCCAACAGCAGTCAGTCTCCTTGATCTCTCTGACAGGGACAAGTAACAAGCTAAGACTAAATGAGGAGGCATGTGAAATCTTTGTCTGCATTTGTTTCAGCTGGGGATTTTTACTTTAGAGATGGGGTAAATCAAAGTGGCACTCAGCTCCTGACTGGCCAGTAGCAACAGTGTGTTCTCAGTCAAGTTGTCCTCTCTGTCCAATCCAGAGAGGATTTTTGTCATCCATTTACCAGAAGTGGGTCCTCTTGCTCTAGATTTGATCCAAAGTCAAAATGTAAGGGATACCAGGAAATAAAAACTGAAACCTGAAGATATGAAAGGCTATTAATTAATATGTGTAGATGACAAAATTAGGGATATCTTTCCCCTTTAGGGTCAAAGCCAAAGAAACATACTTGATACCCCAATCTCGAGTGCATGCAGGAAGGAGAAAAGAAGGAGACTGGCTGCTTGCCTTCCCTAGTGTTTGGAGACTTCCTCAGGCTCACATTTTCCTTTTAGATGTGTCGCTTGGCTCCAAGCATTGGAACGAGGAGGGATGGTGTCTGTCTTGGTCTGCTGCAGATCTTTGTCCTCAGGAAATCATCTAAGGTACATTTGTAGAGGAGCAAGTGAACTCCTTCCTCCATCCGAGTAGGTTGGAGTTTGTACACACAGTGTCTGAAATGCAGAATGACTGGAATCTCTGCTTTCATGGGGTTGCCTCGTTTAAACTTGCATATTTCTTTACAGGAAACTTTTGTTAAAGACTGCCTTACCCAGACAGCACCTTTATCAGTGACACAGAATTGTTAAGAAGAGTCAGTGTAACTAAAATCAGCTGATAGTGCTGTG
>VZTH01008177.1:198438-338287 GCA_013397815.1 Aleadryas rufinucha | reverse complement strand
CCCCCCCCCCAATTTTGGGTAGGAGCATTAAAAGAAAATAGGCTTTCTGTGACTCTTCTAGTTTTTTTATACTCTTGGGTTAAGTCAAAAGCCTGAAGAGATGAGTCTTTCAGTCACCTGCAACTTCTTACCAGCTAAAAATACTATTAAGAATAGGAGTGAGAAAGTTAAATTACTTTTTCCTTGAATAAATCAGTGTTCTGGTGAATTTGGAGCTTGTGGTTGGGCAAGGCAGGTAAAACGTTTCCTTCAGTAATCCAGTCACTGTGCTGGCTAACTTGCTAGTGGATTTCCATGCAGACTAATCCTGTATCTCGGGTCTTGATGCGGCACTACAATGGCAGATTGACTTTTCCCTATGCCCCTATCCTCCCTGCTTCCAGAGCAAGGTGCTCCATTACTTATACACACAGAGAAATTTACTTAGCCCCTCTACCAACAAGAGGACTTCAAGAAGGGTAACACTTTTTAAAAGCCTGCTCTATAAAACTTTTTGCTGAATGGTGTGTGAAAAAGGGTAATAGAAAAAAATATTTTTTACAACTTCAGACTCTGAAAGTGCTCAAGTAGATAGAAGCTGAGGACAAAGGGAAGTGTTTATTTTTATTTCTGAAAGGAAGGTAGGCACTTAGGTTTCAAAATGCCTGCAATACAATGAGTCTGTGGCAGAGACAAGTGCTCATTAAAATGAGTTTACTACAAGAGTTACAGAACTTCATAGAGATTTCATGAAATCTAATGCTGAAAATTTATGATAGCAAATAACAAAGCTTTGATTAGGCTGATGGGAATGAAAGTTCTTGGAGATATTGGATTAAGATTAAATGGAAACTAGCACTACCTGCTAGAGACAATTGAGCTAAATATTATGATTGAGGGCTCGTGGTGACTTTTTAACATGTAGCTTGTTGGTTACTTGAGGTAGGTAAGCAAAACATGTGCTAGTTTAACTTGCCTTCACAAGGTTTCCAGGCACGGTTACAGCTAAACATGTTACAATTGCTGTGTGTCATTTGGACTTATAATTTCCTTCTTTCTAATGTTTCTTCATCTTATTTTCCCCCACTGGACTGTGCAAAAGAGGCTGTGTGGGTTTGGGTTTTGTGCATGTGTGAGAGAGAGGGAAGAGAGAAGTGTAACAGTGCCTGATTTGGGTCCTGTTTCTGCCACGCACTAAGCTCCAGTGCTCCCATGCTCACACGCAGTCCCGCTGCCGGCGTGGGCTGAGGCACTGCCTGGGGTTGTGATCTCCACAGAGCTCAGCTTTTCTACCCAGCTCCTTCAACTGGCTGCAAATTCTCTGTGTAGGTGAGAGTGGTGTGGGAATTAGATCAGCCTAAAGGAGGCTACAGATGACTGCCGACAAGGAGAAGGAAACTCTTCTCCTCTTCATTCTGTACTGTGTGCATAAGAAATAACCGGGGAAAGGTGAGCAGTCCAACCCTTGTCACCCATCCTGGGATTTTCCAAGCTCCCTTGGCCAAACTATTTTGATGGTGTTCACAAGACTGAACAGAAAATCCAGTTTGGGTTCTTAACTCCCTTGCCTTCTCCTTGTTTAGGACACACCTCTCGGGGAGAGACAACCTTCCCATTTATGCAAAGAAAATGTGAATACTTGGGCCACAGCCCAAAGATAGGTATTTTTTTTTGAATGAATGGATTTTAGGGTTTTTTTTCTATTAAAACCCTTCCATCTTCTGTAGCTTAAATCTTAATTATGTCAGGCAGATTAATGTAAAAGGTGCAAATTATTATTAAAATTATTGGAGCAGCATCCTTAGTCTTGCTTGCCTAGAAAGGGATCCATGCTCACATAGAGTAGATGTTTCCATGTTTCCTATGCTGAAAGTATCCTCTTAATACTTAATTATAATAATATAATATTTATTTTCACCTCAAATACATATCAGGGATGATGGCAAAGTTATTCCAGGGTGGTCAGTCATTCTCCTTTCTCTTGTTCCAATGAATAATGAAGCATTTGGTAGAACAGAGAGCAAATTCAAAAGGATTGAGCGCCAGCATTTTTTCTGGAATACCTGTATTTTCTTAGTTAAGAAACATTCCCTTGGATGTTTCTTCACCTTGGCAGGTGAAGAAGAATTAGGTAGGTAGATGGCTTTCCCTTAGACATCACTCATTTTCACAGCAATCCATGAATCTTAGAAAAATGAAAAATGAAATGTTTTGGGGTGCTTTTTTTTCAGCACAGTAAATGAAGCTGAAGAAAAGTACTTCCACATCAATGTGAATCTTTTTTCACTCTTTTTTTCGATGTTGTAAGTCAAGCCACAGAGCTGATAAATGTGTTATTTATGTGGTGCTATTCAAAGCCTTGCGATCTGGGGCCAGGCCGTGGCCATGGTATTTAGCCTGGATGTCAAGGTGTGGATCACACCGAGGTGATTGCCAACTGCTCTGCGCTGAGACATTTTGAGAGCAACGACATTTCGCTCTGCAGAAAGGCAAGAAAACAAGCCATTCCCCTCTTCCCCTGCTGCAACGGTTTTTATTTTACACCACCAAGAGATGACATAAAATTTGATGAATTTCATCCTTTTTTTTTTTATACCCACTTGAACTACTATATAAATATTAATAGCTAAACACATTGCAAACAGGTGGGACCCGTTCTGCCTCTGGAGAGCTGCCACCACTAAGTGATATCTCAGATGGGGTGACAGAACTTTCCCATGTGGGCGCTGTCTCTCCCTGCCAGCCCCTCGGACACGCCTGGAGCTGAGAGCTCTTTGTTTTTTTTGGGCTTTCTTCTTTTTATGGTATCGCTATAACAGTTTTTCTTGGTCTTTTAACAGCTCATTCAGAAGGAGAAGGACAGGGAATTAAAAGACTTTTTTTTCATTATCTGTTCTAGTTAGTGGGGTGTTTCAAAGGGGGTTTGTTCCCGATGACAACAGACCCCTGATGTGTGTTTGTGTCTGAGGGCAGCGTCTCTAAAACAGTAATAAAGAAGTGTTTGTCTGCAAAATGTTCAGTAAATTTGGCTTCCTACCACCTCGCCTGTTCCTCTGACCTGCTTTGCAGTTATTGTTCAGGGAGTGGCTGTGAGGATCTACCCTGTGTGTGCTACTGGGCAAGCAATGGACATATCTGTGATTTGTCCCTGCAGCTGGGCTCTTTTGGGCTGGATTTTGGGCAGCAAGGGGAAAAGGGTGGTTACAAGAAGCTGCAGGTCTGGAAGGAAGACCGAGGGGTGGTCGGGGACAGCGTGCACAGGGAAATGCCTGTATTACCCAGTTACTCTTACTTATTCTATGATTATTTCCTCCATCCTGTCCTGATTATAGCATTCATCCCTTCTCCACTATAAAATCTTAAAAGAGCAGTAACACTTAAGAGTTCATTTGTCACAGGCTGTGTTGGGGGTCAGTTGGCTGCAGGGCCGTTTCCAGCCTGATGGAGCTGTTGGAGCAATTGCTGCTGCCTTCCCAGGGCATTCTTGGAGCTTCCTTGTTTTCCCTGAGCAAGTGGTGGCCATTCTCCTGAGCAAAATCATGGGTGGAGTTCAAAAGGGTCATTTGGGTTTTGATTTTTCTGCTCAAAATTAAGTTTCCACGGAAGCTGTCAGCACGTTTTGTCTTTCAAACAATTACAAATCCAAAAATGTCTGGTTTTTTTTTTAAATCAAATTTTTCCCTAAAAATTTTTTTTTATAAAAAATATATTATGCTGTTCATGCCATTTACTTACTTCTTTCCTGTTAGAACTAGAGGGATGTAATGTAGCCCCAGCCAAATTTGGGAATCTGTGAATCTGTGACTTGCAGGCTATATTGTACTCAGAATAGTTTTAAGTGACATATTTCAATAATTTTTAATTTCTCTTTTTGCAATAATTCAGAACAGAAGCAAAGGTTGTTTCGGTTGATGGTGTTTTGTTTGGGTTTTTTTCTTCCTCTAAAAAGCCTGCACAAAAATTAAAGATTCAAATTTTCCCCAGGGGCAAGAACAGAAATATTAGTGATGTGCCACTTGCTTGGTGGCACCGTGGAGGGAACGGTGCAGGCATGAATCAGGGACTGCTGGCAGAGTCACTTTCCAATATGTGCAAATAAAAATGCAGACCACATATTACATCTGGGGTCTGAAGATTTACCAGGCTGCCATAAGGCCATAAGTTTGATTGTTTGCAGTTTTTGGGTTTTTTGAAAGATCTAAACAGGCTGCATGAAATGCTGCCTCCATTTTTTTATTAATACATCTTTAAAACTGATTCTTGCTGGGGAGACTCCAGCATTCCTATTTAATGTTCTGATTAATGAGCATAAACAATGCTTTTAAGATATTTTTTACCTGTGTATAATCAAGCCATCTAGCCACCAGTAACTGCAAATGTCACAGATTTCAATGGTCTCTTTGGGACTTTTAATCTGTTTGCTTTTATAAAGGAGGTGATTTTATTTTTACATTAAGGAAGCATTAACATCATTAAATGGGCTCCCACTTTATGATAACTGCAAATGTCACATTGATCCAGAAAGATAAGAAAATGTGCTCGTCTTTGGAACAATATCCAAGGCAAGAGCAGGCAACCCACACTATTTGCATTAAAAAACAAATTGTATAAATGCAGAAGATTGATGTGCCATCTGTTCATGTCCTTCACTTTTCTGGCTCTTCTGTGTTGAGATATTTTTATGGAATAGTTACGTTTATTATTTTGAAAATGACTCACAGGTTAAAAAAGTTTACGATGGGCAATATAAGTTGAAGATACTCATTTACAGTATCTCAGGTATAAAAACTGGCATTAAAATTAACTTCCATGCCCACAAACAAACTACAGTATTCTGCAATCTGTATTACCTAGATCCTAGGATCGGAGAAAAAGACTTTACTAGCAGCACTAGCAGTTTATGATGCGAATCCGAAATATTTAATTTGTACATTGTACTTCTCAAGTAATGCAAAGGCCTTCAGAAAGGTACAGTGTCTAGAAGAAGCTACTCACTGGGCTTTGTAACAAGAAGGTAAATATGTGGTGGAACTTGTTTAAGGTCAGGCTGTGTGTTCCCACGAAACCCTGGCGTTAGCTGAGGGGGATGCAGTGAGCAGAGTGCTGAACTGTCAAAATGCAAAGCCCAAATCCCAGGCAACACCTACTGCAAGCTCCAGAAAGATACCATGAGGAAAACCTGTCTTCCTCACCATGATCCCTCACTATCACTTTCATGCCCCTCCTGCTTGCCACACCAAGCCTCCTGTTGCCTGGAGTAGTGCCCATTGAGGCAGTCCTCTGCAGGACCAGGTTTTTGTTTTGTACCAAGCTCTATTTGAAAGTTATCCTTGTCCCTAAGTCCTCTGGAACTGATGACACGATGGTGGAAGGGTAGGGGAAGGCAGAAGCATTGCTGTGATGCCCAGAGGCTAGGAGCTGGCATATGAGGCACAGGATATGGGATGAAGGAGATAGAAGATCCCAAGGGTCAGTGACAGCTGGGAAGGAGGGAAGGAGAGAACCCAGCTGCAGGGGCTGTTGAAAGCATCAAGTCTCCTTATGTCCTGAGAATGGGGCCCATACAAGCCTTCAGAACAGCAGGCAGGAAATGGTGGCTGGGAGAAGGGGGCTGGTATTTGTCATGCAGGGTCAGAGAAACCACCAAGCCCATGAGGCCCTTCAAATGTAAACCACAACACCGAGAACATTCACATTTGGAGATATGCAATAGGCTGGATTTAATCTCCTCTCGCCTAATATTGCTCCTGCTAAAAATGGAGTTGCTCAGAGCCTTCATGAATGAAGAGGTCTCATGAGTCAACAGAATTATCTGATCCCTCTCTGAACCCATTTAACTTTTAAGTTCCACAGCATCCCACGGTGTGCAGTTCCTAGGTTAGCTACGCTTTGTGTGCAGACCTTGTTCCTGCTTTGCCTGCTTGGACCCTGCTGCCCAGGTGGCTTGTCTGGTACTTTTCCCATCTTCAGTTCTTGGTTTGGAAGAAACACTGAGCCATCAGTTTCCTTGAATGATTTGTCTTCTCCATGTTTCCATAGGTTTATCAGTTTCTGATAATCTCTTAGTCATTATTGGGAGCAGACCTTGTATCAGAATAATATGTTATGAGTTAAAGTTGCATGTTTTAAACCCAAGTGAAAATACTGTGTTGGCATTGGTGGTGTGCTTGATAGCTAGAACTGAAACGAAGATACTGTCCTACAGCCTGTGTTTAGTGGAACATGGAGTTCCATGATTTTCTGAGAGTCATGGGGGATGAAATTAGGAAGAACAAATCCATTTTTGACTGGCACAAATCAGTTCACAAGCCTGCATCTTCTCTACTGAACTTGTTTTAGTATTGGCCAATTGAAACACTTGAAAATCATTTCAGTACAATTTCAAGACATACTAAAAGTATCTCAGCCCAGAGGTGTGCTGCCAAAACCTAGCAAAGCAGGAAGCGGGTGCATGGGCAAAAGAAGTGATTAACTGTGCCCAGAAATAAAGTGAAGAGCTAATGACTCATCCTCAGCATGGTTTTATAACCTGTATGCAGAGCCTGACTCATCATGCCACCTAATCGTACCCATGGGACAGGACTTGGTGAATGTAAAGTGCTTCCCATCTTTTCAAGGTGTCTGCCCTACCCTTTAAACCAAATAGGTTTGCCACTGCCTCAGGAAACGCTGCATTTTTACACAGCAGTCAAGTCTCAGAGATGCCACACTACCTGGGATTTCGGCAGTAATATGACTGAGGTGATTTGAGGTTTTGCCTGTTTGTGTTTAATAGTGTGACTTCTGACATGTCACCATACATGGCACCATGACTGGAGTCACAGGGTGGCCACAGGTGAGTCACATCTAAATGAGTTCTGTGTATGTATTGTGGTTCCATAATGGATCTTCAAGTCCTTATTGCTGAGTCTGATATATCAGTCTGCCTCACAAAAATCAGCTGCAGAAATTGAAGGTGAGGCAAAAGAAACCACACTATTTCAAAACAAAGAGGATTTAATTTTGCTGTTGGAATACCTTTTACCTTCTTCAAATCTTTTTTAGGAGTGCTTGTCTGAAAACTTGAGGTTTTTAATGTGTATTGAACAAGGGAATATACAGCACACATGGCACCTAGAAATGACATTTTCTTTTTAAGTAGGTAAGCCGAGTCCTTAAAATTTTACATTTTGTCTCTGGTTATAGAAGCTCACCTTTAAATTGGAGAAGACAGAAGTTCATCTACCTCTTT
This sequence comes from Aleadryas rufinucha, assembly GCA_013397815.1. Lineage (NCBI taxonomy): Eukaryota > Metazoa > Chordata > Aves > Passeriformes > Aleadryas > Aleadryas rufinucha. The sequence continues at coordinate 331,077 of VZTH01008177.1, read as the reverse complement.
GGGGAATCTGATGTTTCTGCTCTCAGGTGTACTGTCAGGGTCAAGAAATTATGTCTCAGTGAACAACCTTTTCAAACAACTTGTGGGCTGAATAAGCTCACCTCGAAAAAGACCCAGCATTTATGTTTCGTTTTGAGGGGAGGCCAGCTTTGATGGAGTCTGCATGTCTAAGACTTTTCAAACAATCTTTATCACACTGCTCCAGCTAGCTATGTGCACAAAGTGAATCCTACCCTACAGATCAGTATGCTGTACAGCTAAAAAGAAAATAACATTTAAAAAGCTCCAGATGTTTGAGTTGATGAAAAGAAAGAGAACAGCTCAGCACTGTAACACCAATCTTCACTCATCATCTTCTGTGCTCCCTCTCTCTGGGCTTGTTTCTGTCTTTTTCTCAAGACTTGCACTGTGAATAGACCAAAGCAAGGACAAGCTGCTGTGATATTTCCTGGTGCAGACACCAGCAATCTGACCTGGGTCTTGACTTGCAGCTGAAGCTCCTAGAGCTGCTACTGCAGTTTAAACAAGGGCTATTAATTCCAGGTGCTCCAAAAGTAGTTCTGGAATGTCATGATAAAGTGGGGAGTGTCCTATTAAGGAAATGTTTACTGCTTTTGCACACCTTCAATTACTTGGACCTTTCCTGTTTCGATGGAATGGATTACTTGATTTTCTTCTGAGCCTTCCGTAAACCTGGGAGTCACCGGTGCCAGCACAACCGAAAGGTTCTCTTTCCATTTATTATGGAATGAAAGCAGTGACTCAGGTTCTGTGCAAGTTCATCCTGGTTTGAGATGCACACTGTCAATGTAGCAGAGTAGAACTGCCCACAGTGAACACCATTCAGGCTGCAAGTGCCGTGAGCAGCTGCAGGAGAAACCTCACACCGTCTGATGTGCTCAAGGCATTTGGAGACATACCTGCTCTTTGGTTTCAGTGGGATTAAAACACCTGACTCTCTTTAAATTGTTTTGCGGATCCTGAATGACAAAAAATACACCAGGAAATTACAGAAAATTGACAGAAGCCCAGATAAACAACTGAATCTACTGACCATTTTGTAGGCTATCCCCTGCACAGTAAAACACTGTGGTTGACTGTGCATCTTGCCAGATGTCAGGTAGAAAGCCATGACGAATTGCAGATAGTTTTTTCCAAAGACTGTCAGTGTAATTTTCACACTTCCTTAAGAGTTTGGGGGAGAAGAAACATCTACTTCTGTGCTTGTGGCAGTAGGAGAACAGCCCGTTGTTTGGTAACTTGGGAGCCTGGTTTCATGCGAGGCTGAGTTCCCAGGTCAGTTTGGTCAGCTCTCCCTTTTCTTCTCCACCTTGGCTTCAGTGCCTGGAGAAAGGCTGTGTGCTTAGACTGACCAGAGTTGTGAAATCCTTAGCCTTTTATATCCCTCTGACTGCTGCTGTTATTACAGCTTGTGGCTCGGTTGTGTATGCTCTGTTTCCTTTTGGAAACCTGCTTGAAAGCTATCCTTAGAACGTCCCTGGCAGCAGCACCGTGGCTGCATGGAATTTTATCCAAGCATTTGTAGGTGTGCATGGCCTTCCACACACGTACTCCTCATTTCTGTCACAGGTGTGACAGCAGAGCTCAGGACTAGGCACGGAGGACGTGGGCATTGCTGCTTTGTATGGGTAAAAAGATGCAGACAGAGGGAGAGAGATTTATATCTCAGTGAGAATGGCTTGGGTTGCCACTCAGCAGCCTGGGTGGATGACCTTTGCACCAGGGAAGAGTCTGGTCTACAGTCACTGCATTTTACTCCTGCTCATAGAAAAACCACATAATGTTTTAGCTGCGTTTTGTCACAAAAATAGGTTACAAAAAGAAAGAGGCCACTAAACTAGCTGCCTCAAAGAGGGGGAAAGGGGAGAAATTCAGCACTGGTTTATGTATTTGTCTGTGGGAAACCTCTAGAGCTTTGCTTTTTGAGATGGCCAGGGTGTGGTGGCACAGTTTTTTCTGTAATGGAAACCATTATTTATGTGACACTTAGACCACAATGCTCATTTCACTCATTAACTCAGCAGCATTAAGACTGCTCTCCAGACAATGGGCGTTAGACATTCAGCGTATTGTTATTTCCATGCCTATGCCATTTATGCAATGGAAGATGTTTGCATATTACATTTGTCACAGACAACTATGGGGTATCAGATGTAGTGGTATTATTTTAAAATAGAACTGTAAAATGCAACTAAATATGCTCAGCTACAGATAGCTTTGGATTTTCTAAACTGAAAATTCCCATAATCTTACAAGAATGTGGTGCAATGCGATGTTAATGGCTCAGGGGACTGGTGGAGGGAAACAAGGTTTCTTAACTCTTGATAAATAACAGAAATCAAACCCAGCTTGATCATGTCTGAAAGTCACCATTATTCTCAGATTTACATGTATTTTGGTTTGGTTTGGTTGTGGTTTGACTAGATTAATATATGATCCAGTTTATCAAATAAAAAGGTGACTCATTCTGATTTAAGAAAAAAAGGAAATCAGAGTTAAAACTGAAAAACAAACATTTTTTAGGTACTAACACAAAATGAAGGCTTCCTCACCCCTCTTCTTGGAATGAATGCTCCTAAATGAATCCTCCCCAGTGGAAGCCTTTCTGCCCTCCAGGATGAAGTGGCAGTGCTGGAAGTCAAGTCTGCATTCATTTGCACCTTGGCTGCGTTTGCAAAAGGTTTACTGCACCTTTGGCATGAGAAGGGAGCATTGTTAACCTGTACAGGAAGCACTGTTAACCTGGGAATAGCTCAGCGGGAACCTGGAGGGATGGGAAGTGGCGGGTGAGTATCCCAGGTTGCCTTACAGCATCACAGCAGAACCCGAGCTGGTTCAGCCCCAGGGCCATATTGTGCTTCAAGGGAGTAGATGCTGAGAAATTACATGTTTTAATGAAGAGGATGGTGAATGTTAAAAAAAGTCTGAGGAGGAGCAGTGGAAGGGTATGTAAAAATCCTCAAGTCTGGAAATACAGCAGGTAATGCTAAAAGACAGTACGGTTGAGGTAAAATATACAGCAATTTTGTTCTGCTATGTAAAATAAGCTTTTGATTTATGGAGTGTCAAAAATGTAGATTTCTACGCCTTTCACGATGAATTTTTTTGGCAAATTTTTGGATGAAAATTATTATGGGAAAAATGTTCAGAATATAATTATGGCTTTGCTGAAGAATTGAGGGCTCTCTAAAGATGTTTTCTGCTTGTATCTGCCATTGCTGCTGTCAGAGTGCCTTGCTGAACTACTGGGTGGCCCCAGCTGTTCTGTATATTTTACCCCCACCCCCTCTCCAGGGAGTAAAAGCACAATTTGGCCCAATACTTGCTAGAAATGAATTGATTCCACTGCAGACTCCGTGCAGTACATGCTGAGATAATTAAACAAGGACCGTAAACTGTTGTAATAAAATACCATGATTTGAAGTAGGGATAATCATCTTTGTTTTGTGGAGGGACAGCATCTATGGGATCCTGGCCCATAATGCCAATACAAATGGTAATATAGAACGTCCTTCATGCATCTTTGCTTCTTTTGGGAGGCAAAGTCCAGCTGAAAGCATTTTGAATGCTAGTTATTTGAATGAAAGTATTTTTATTTCTCGCTTCTGCAATTAGAACAGTGAAATTTGAGTGGGAACATTATTTTACCAGAGGAAAGCTTAGCCTACAATTTAGTCTCAATCTATTTGGTTAAAAGAACTGAACAACAAGACTTTGGGGGTATCCACTGTTTAATAACCTCACAGTGAACTGTTTGTAGTGCATCTATTTTTTTAGCACTTGGCACCCCTCTTGTAAATGTACTATGGACCCCATCAAGGACTTGGTGTTGCCTCCTCTGCTTTGAACACTAAGGGAGCAGGAACCTCACCGTGTTTATGAAACTGATGCCAGCCTCACCTGATGGCCCCATTCCAGTCATTCCCTCCAGGGACCTGTGTCTGGTATCAGTGTATCTCTGAGCACCAGATGAATCCCTTCTCTTCAAATCTGACCTTTCTTACTGTTTGAGTATTGCATACCCTTCATTATTAACAACATTCCATTTAAATTAACCATTTCTCCTTTGTCAGAAATTCACCAGTAGTTTTCACAGAGGCCGGGGTGAATTAATATGAGCCATAAATGCATTAAAGTTTGCATGTTTAGCTCTTCCTGGAGGCTATTGCGAAGATCAGTCCCAGACTGAGCAGGAACTCATCAGTGTTGCCTCTGTGAGATGTGGGTGTGGACAATGGATGTAATTAAATCTACAAGCAGTGTCTGGAAAGATCTTATGTCCAGCAAGCCACTTATTCTTATCTTGCTGCAGTATCTAACAATTAAAGATATTAATTAACACTTCCCTCAGCACTACATAAGGTCTGCATTATGGTGTGCATCTACAGCATGGGCTTCTGCAGGAGAAGACATCAGTGCCAGGATGCTCCTTGGTGACCTGCAGGGAGGGGACCTAGTCTTCATTCTTTGTCAGCCGGTGGGCTTTTTTGCTTTACACAGCCACTACAGACACAGGTCAGACCCTGATCTGGTAAAAATCTGCGTGCTGTGACTCCAATGGACCCATTCCAGGCTGCACAGGCCGGGGAGCCGGGCCCGTGCCCTGCCTGGCCACTCCGAGCTAAGGCTGCTGGCTCTCTTCAGCGCCGTGTTCTCCTCCTGCCATTAGTGCTTCTATAATTAAGCTTCTGCCATCGTTCGCTGCCCTTTTCTACACGTACACCCTCCTACATCTTTTGGAGGAATGTTCCCTTAGCAAAACAGTTTGCATGTCAATTGCTGATACAACATTGTGTTCTCGATGCCATGAGGTTATATTAGCACTTATATTTGTGTTCACAAGGGTTGCTTGCATACATAAAGCTTGTGAGTGTTTCAGGGCCATAGTATGCAGTGTTACTGGGCAATAATCTTATGATGTAACCATAAACCTCGATTGTCTGTTTAATATCTCAGATGTTTCAATTTGCATTTCGTTAAAACTTGGCAAAAGGTTATCAGCTCAGATCCAAAATTCTCACAAAAATTGTTCTAATATGTAAAGTAAGTTTTGATTTATGGAGTGACAAAAATGTAAATTTCTAAGCATTTCAGTTTATTTTTTTGCCAAACTTTAGACTAAAATGACTTTTTTTTTTTTTAAAGTGAAATGATTCTGGATGCAGTTATTTTCATGATTGTGGAGTAAATGCAGTTGAAGATGTTAATTTAACTGCATTTACAAATAACTCTGGTAAAGAGCATTGCTTCCCAGGAAATGAATAAGACGTCTATACTGAGCTTATTAAGAGTTAGATGTATAGACAGAATATGGTTTTATTTTTTGCTGGGAAACTGAGTATAAAATAAACTATAAGTACATTTAATATTACCAAAATATATATTGCTCTTGATCTCCTCATGAACGCTGTTTACTCATTCCAGAGCTGTTCTGCATTATAAAATATGACATATTACTGTTGGGTAACACTTGTTGTAAAAGAGCATACTATAAATATGTAATATTTCAAAGGAGACTTGTTTTGCAATTAGGAATACCTTTGACCATTGAGAAAAATACTCATTTCATGCTGTATTTACTGCTGGAATAACATTGAAAGTACGACACTCTTCCAGTGTATATACATAGATAGATTTTGTAGAAGAAATGTCTAACAGCAGATTGCCTTTGATGGTATAAAATTTGAACAGTGGGATAGTCTCATATTTGTAGTAGTACTTTGGAGAAGGAAAGAGTATCAACAGCTCACATAAAAAATCCTCAATTTAAATTCAGTTATCATATTTTCCTTTAAGATACAGAGAAACACGATATTTCTTTCATAAATCCCTACTTTGTTGTTGTTTTATACATAAAACAGGCAATGGGGTCTCTTGTGTTTAATCTTTTTAATTAAAAGTGTGAATTTTGCCAGTTGGATCAGCTGGTCTATCATTTTCTGTGGAAGGATTTCTGCTGTGAAATTGGTTTTAAATCTGGTTACCTTTTAATATTTGAAATCCCAGAAAAGTGTTTGGATTCAAAGAGAAAAATATAACTTATTAACCTCGCTTTTAATATTGGAATGTTGTTATTTAAATTTGATATTTTCCAACAAGTCTTCTAAAACACTTGTTGGGTGGGGTGCAAGGAATTCAGTGTACTTGTAGGCACAACTTCTCTAGATAAAGCTTGAAATATCTCATGCAAGAAATGTCAGCATTTCCAAATTCTTTTTCCCCAGTGAAACAAATTAAAAAAAAAATCAGAAAAGGAACATTTTCACACAGCGGGGAAAGGATTCTGAGGAGTTTTGAATGGGAAATGTCAAAACAGAAAGTGTAACTGTTTCAGTTTTCAATTTCTTTACATTTTGATTCAAGATGAGATTTTTCATTTTGATTATCTCTATCACAGAATGAAAGGCCTTTGTCAAAACTGCCATTTTCACATGAAAAAGTTTCAAGTTCTAAAAATCACCTTTTTCCGGTGAGAAATCTTGTTGACTGAGGCAGCTGGACCAGCTGGACTGTGATGCTGAACTGCAACCAACAGCTGGCCAGGACTCACGTGTGGGTTTTAGGGAGGCTTTGCTGGCCGTCCCCACCGGCTCTGCTCCTCAGCTGGGGCAGCCTCCCAGAGGAGGTTCAGCCTGAGCCTGGCGAGCAGAAGGGCCCATCCGGCTTCGGGTGGGTGTCAGGCAGTGTCAGGTGGCAATGTGGCCCTGCAGCACTTCGAACGAGGTGCAGGAAAGGAGAGGGAGTGTGGCATGGGAAGGGACGTGGCCCCAAGACATGGCCTTCATCAGTCCACCCATGGGCAGGCAAGGCTTGCCAGATGTGCCCCATCCCATGTCCACAAACCATCTCACTGAGGGACTCCAGGGTGCAGCTGATCCGAGAGCTTCTCACAGGCTCATACGTCTGAAATGTCAGGCACTGCGCTGACGCTTTTGGGTTTGACGCTTCCATGTGCTTCAGCCATGGAGCAGTCAGGGATGAAGGACAAATCTGTGGTTCCTCCCTCGCTCCCTCTGTCCCTTGCCTGCCTGCACCTGCGTGGGCAGCAGGGCTGTCTCCTCCTCACCACATCCTGTGGCACCTCTGCCGGAACGGGTACCAGTCCTCTGCGTGGGGACAGCTGTGCCGTGCTTCTCTGGGGGTGCCAGCTGTATTTGGGGGTCTGAAGGGGTACTCTGGCGGTGACAGCAGGACACCTTAGGTTGCTTTCACCAGAAAGACTTGTTCCTTCAAATCTTTTAAATTGTGTGCATGCATGCAATGCATCTCCCCGAAAGAGTGATGACGTGTCGTGAGGAAACCAATTCCCTTGCTGTGCAAGAACAGGATAGGGTCTTGTAAACCCTAAGGACACAGAAGGTGCTACAGTAAATAGGCATGTAGGCTCTCAAACCTTTAGTTATTCATGTGTCTAATGCCTCATTGATCACATCAGGATGAGTGACACAATTTTAGTAAAATATGTGAGTGCAATTTGCAGAATCCTGTGTAAAAGTGAAATTCCACTTTTGGTGGTGAAAACCACAGCTGGAATGTTTTTGTAGGCAAGAGAAAAAAGACAGCTTAACCTCTCTTAATCCCAAGCTCTGCTCAATATTCCTCCCCCATATAAATGGACCCCATTTAATTTTTGTTTTGCATTCCTGTTAGTGCACGTACTGTACGTACTTTGTCACTGTGATCTGCTTAGGAAAGAAGTATATGTTTAAATAGATATATTTTATATTTATGTATATTATTTAAATGTGTAGCTACATATTTAAAAGTAGAAAGATGTTTTTTCAATTGCCTTTAGTTGCAGCAGAGAGAAACAAAGCTTTGATTTTTAAATGCTTGTGAACCATGCTTTCAGATCTCACAATAAAGCTTATCTTTCCACCTGAGTCCCTGTGTCTGAAGTTGCTAATTTTGCAGAACTTTCATCCTGGAAAAGTTTGGATGAGTTCAGCACGTCTCGGGAGTGTTCACCTGGGCTGTGTTTGTATGTGGTTTTGAACATACCTAGGAAGTCTCAGTCTAAACAATACCATCATCATTCAGCCCCCAAACCTTTTCTTATTAACAGTCCACGAGCCTTAACTCCTCGGTAATGCACTGATTACTCTTGATAATGCTCCTGCTTAACAATGCTCCTTTCCAAGCTTGTAACTTCTGAGCAGACATCTTTGTGTAATACTCAGCCATGCTTTATCAGTCCTCAATGCATGTGGCACACCAAATTATCCTTTGCATTAGCATAAACAAAAGAAATGCAGTTTAAGAAGCATTAGTATGTTTTCCCTATATTTGTGTTAATTACAAGTACACCATACCCAAGTACTGATATAACTTTACTGTATAGGAGCCTTCAAGTAAAACAGTATTTATTGTGAAAGATGATTGCAGTTTCAATAACAACTCCTTCCTATTACTTAAAAAACATATATTTAGCCAGATACCATGAACACTAAATTTAGTTCACTTGGCAGCACTTTAACCAACACTTTTATAATCTTTGTACTTAAAATCCCAAATAAGCCATAATTCACTGGCCATGCTGAGTAGTGACTGTATGCATCCTATGTTTTAGAATAAAAGTATAAAATTACAGAGATATGATCAATTATTTTAAAAAATGTAAATGTAGTGAAATGGTGTAGAAGAGAACCACACTGGTCTTCATTACTCTGAAAACAGAAATTGCTGGGAAGCAGGGATAAAGGCAATCTGAAAAGAAAGGGTTCCTGGGGAGAAATGGCTTTTCTACGAATGGCACTGACTGAATTCAAGAGAAAGGGGATAACAAGGCATTGGTTAATAACAAGCCAAGGGTGTTTCATACCCTTTCATCTCCAAAATTACAAATGAAAATTAACTGTACTCTGTCTGATCACAGGATTATTCACTGGAACCCGTTTTCCTTTGGGACTGAGAGTAGTGTACGTTGAGTGAAACTCCCTCAGTGTTGCAAGTGGCCATCTCTTCGGAATCACACAGGGAAACAATTGGGATCCACTCGCATGAGAGACCTTCTTTTACCTTCATCTCAAATGTTCTTCTACACCCAAGAGTTGGAGGAGTTTGGGAAAACACATGGCACGCTCTTGTTGAAATACAGCCTTGAAGTTTTGGGGTTCTTCATTCTTGAAGAAAGGTGCCTTTGAAGGAGCTCTTCTTTGAATTCCTTTAAAAAAAAAAAAGGGGGGGGGGGGTGGATTTTACACACCGTGTTTCCAGGGGCCCTTGGATTCAAGTGGGAGGTGGGACAGGTTGTCTGTGTGCTGGCAGTGCCCCTCTCGTGCTGCTGGCCAGGGGCTGGTGAGGAGGGAGCAGAGCAGGGTCCTTTTAAAGCATCTCCTCTGAGCTGCCCTGATGGTGCAATTCACTCTGGACCAGAACAGGCAAGGGTCTTACCTCCACCGAGGAGGGATTAATTCCCTCAGTTAATAATTTAATTAGCAATAAAGTCTCCCACAGGGCATTTAATCTGGATTTATATATCCAGAGAGCAGAGAGTGGATGAGTGAAGTTAAGTTTTCAACTTAACATTGTGACAAATTTAAGTAATTAGTTTCAGAAATGTGGCTGTGTGGAAAAAACCAAAGCCTTCCTCTAAAACAGAAATACTTAACACTGGCCAAATAATAATAACCTGATAAACACAGGGCTTTATAAAAATGTAACATTTTTAAATTTTGGTTAACTTGGTGAGAATTAGGAACAACATGAACAAATATAGATGATATTTTGAGGATTGGTTATAGGAATGAGCTAATATTTCACGATTTGGGGATTTGATGTGGACCTTTTTCCCCAAATTTCTTCAAAAATTGCTCCAAAGGGGCTGGGGAACTCTTGTGGGAAGTGACCACTAAAGACAAGCATTTTGGAGACAGTGCCCCAGGCACAGTCTTCAAATACATTTCCCTTTAGCTTGAAGTTGCTTTTTTATTTTTTTCTGTGTTGTTTCAGTTCTTCTGTTGGATTGTTTGTTAAGAATATGGGATTGTCTGGTAATATTGTTTTGTGCATTTTTTACCAGATTCAAAGGCAGTGGAAACTGTTGGTTGTCCTCAACCAAATTGGTTGAAGCAGTAAAGGCCTAAGGGATGATGAATTTCCCGTAAGTTTTAGGAATATATGTGGTTGTTTAGAGCACGAAGGCTCTGTGAGTTTTGACAGACGGAAAGGATGTGGCATGAACACGCCTGTTAGCAGCTCTAGAAGGTGAGATGCCTGGAGATGTTGTGCTGTATGGCCCAGGGACATGCAGCCCTTGGCTATCAGCTCACAGCCCACGGCCCCCTGAGCTCAGACTTTGTTGTTTCCAGTGCTGTTGGAAATGTGCGGGAATCTTACCCATGCTGTACATTTGCTGTCACTTGCTGCCAAGAGCACCTGTCCTACTTCCCAGTCCCAGTCCCAGTGACAACACCAGTGTATGCATGCTGGGGAGCAGCCCAGTGACTCTCTCTGTCAAAACCAGACTTTTTTGGCCAGGTGAGTCCGCAGCTTGGTGAGATTCTTGTTCTAGCTCCTGAGACAGTTGTGTCAGTGTTGATGCAGGTCCAAGGGATGAGCAGGATCCTCTACCAAGATCCCTTCTGGTATCTTTTGATACCTTTTTGGTATCTTCAACGGATCAGGACACCAAATGCTGGGGCTTCTAGTGAGTTACCTGTGTGTTGTATGGTTGCCTTGTTTTCCTTTCCTGCTCCCATTTCAGGTAAACCATTGTGAATTATCAGGAAAGTCACTCTGCATCTTTGTTGCAAGCCTTTTGGGTGAACAGCAGCAGCTTTGCACTTGTGAATTTTCTTCTGTTCCTCCTAACCATATTCTAATTTGGAGTTTTTTCATCTTTCTGTTTAACAGGAAAGATGCCTGCTCTAAAAATATAGAATATGGCTCCAGATCTCTGTTCTGAGAACAGCTGGTCACGTTCAAAATGAATGCCTAAAGAAAATAGCAAATTCGAAAAGAAATGTGAGTTTCTGAATTCTGGCAAGTGAAAGGCTGGCCTGAGGTAAGCCAGCCAATTCCTGGATGACTCCAGCGCCAGTGTGAGTGCCAGCACTTTTGCCTTCTCTCTTTCGCTGCAGAGCTGGTGCTAAGGTTTCAGTTTCACGTAAACTGTTCCCCAAATGGTTAGTTCTGGAAATAACAGCCCAGTTCCAATGATGACACAGGTGACATTTTCAAAATCAAAAACTGGGACAGTTCTGTAGTGACATTTTTAGGGTCTCAAAATATCCCTGCAAAAGACGAACGTATGCTTAAAAAAACATGCTGATGTCACTACTGCCAGTGTCTGCTTCAACAGCGATACATACATACTTCCCTGAGCACAAGGTTTTTTCCAGTTGCTTTAATTTGAAGTAAATTGTGTAATGAAACACCAAAAGCGCCGCTAACATTCATCCTGGTCTTGTCTGAATCGTGAGGCTGAACCAATTTAACTTAAATTAGTTCAGTAAACCAGCAGGACAAGTACGCAGCATCTCTTGGCTGGTGTAAACTCATTATCCTTCAGCCCAGCCGTTTGATCGGCACGCGCTCGCTGACCACAGCTCGGGTTTGAAATGTCACGGAGGCATTTGCGCACAGGGATGGCTGGATGTGGAATCCCAGGGCTTGGGATTGGTGGCTATGGTACAAGCCACCACGGATGTGAAAGGCTGGCACGGAGAGGGAGCTGTGCAGGGGCTGCGCTGGGTGGGCTGCCCTGCCCACCCCAGCTCCTGCTGTGAGCTGCACCCAGGGCTTTGCTCTCGGCACATTGGGAGAAATGTCTTGCCCGTGTGTTTTGCACCCAGGAAGAAATCTAGAGTTTTTTCAGTTTATATTGAAAGTGAAAAAATTTGTGCAGCTCAGGTCCTAAAAGAAACTCCTGGGTTGCTGAGATGTCCTATGGGGCCTGGACAGTCTTGCTAAAAGAAATGTCAATGTTCCTTTTGTTTTAACTATTGGAAACTAAAATAGTTTTTCCCAGAGAGGCACAAGTCCCGCTGATTAGAAGTGGGACTAATTTTCACCAAAATACAGTAAATCCTGGATGTTCTGCTAAGTATCCAGTGCTTAGGACAACATGTTGGAGACATCTCTGCTAATGGGCCAGGGTGTGAGCAGACGAGGAGGTGTCCATGCTGCTCAGCAGTGCACTGGGAGGAGCTGCAGGGCTCCCAGGCATCTGCAAGGGTACTGAACTCCTTTGTCCAGACCCCTCAGCTTAAGGACAGCTGCTTAAAGCCCTTCAGGATGTTAAGTGTACACACCAAAAGGTGACAGGTACACAGAAGTAAATTGTAGGCACCTTAAATGTACTGGCTCTACCCCTTGTAACAAAATGGCTTTTCTGCTGATGGGTATTTCCTACAGTGTTTGTCAAACAGTAGGTTCATGGCTTAGTCAGGGACAAAGTTATTAAGGACATAAAACGCCATCTGGATGATGCTAATAAACATAAAACCTAACCTTCAGATGCACTGCAGCAGTGACCAGACTGCACCAGACCTGATTACCCTTTGTGTTAAAATCTGAGCCCTAACTAACCCTCGTGGCTGCCCAACCTCACATATTTCACTCTGAAAACCTAAAACATGGTTATTCCAATGAGACCACCAAGTGACCTATCCCTGACATCTTACTGGAACACTGTCTTAAAAGGATCGATTTCCTAGTAGAGTTTCTTTTTCAGTTTCTAAACAGTTGGTGGTTGCTTTTAAACTTTTATTTAGGATTTCTGTTTCTCAGTTTAGTTGGCAGTTCATGTGGCAAGGAAAAAAATTTTAAACCCTTTTGCAAGCTGAAAACACCCAAACCTATCCTATAAATGCATTTTGTACTTGTTTATATAAGAAAATGCTGGGATTTTCCATTCAAAATCTATTCTGTGCTCTAGGAATAACCTAGCTATCACTTTACTCCCGTAATTTCTTGCAGAGTATATCACTGTTAGGGAGAGAGAAGGGTATGCAGGCCTAACCCTAAGCTATTTAGCATTAAAGGACGGTTTTCCTCTGCAGGAAGGTTCTGGGTCTTTTTCTATGACAGGACAGTTTGTCAAATGAATTTGTGCTTATCACTAGCACTTGCTATTGAAAGTTGGTATTTGCTAACAAACATCACACAGGCTTTGTGATTTATTGCTCTAAATACAACTGCTGTGCAGACAGCAGGTGAGAAGTGCTAGCAAAGGGCAGTCCTTCTGGCTGCCCCCAGCCATGCTGACCTCTGCAAGGCTCCAAGGCAAGGTCCGGCATCGCCTTCGATGAGCAGTGCCATGCTCTCCGAGGACTTGCACTGAAACCTGTGACTCAGCTTGCAGCCGGGATCTCACCCCTGTGGCTGCAGTGTAAATAAATAATCTGCCTCTTTGCCCGCCCAGGCTGAACTGAGCAGACCTCTAGACAAATGTAACTTCATGTGTTATTCAGTGCTATGAGACTGTGAGGAAGATGCGCACATTAAGGTGTCCAAATCTGATGCCAGAACTAGTCAGATGCTTCCCAAATGAGCATGCACATGTGCGAGAATTGAAAATGTTACACTTAAAAAGGACAGAAAGTGAAGTTTGCTGTCTAATCAGAGGCTTCTCCACGCTGTCAGGCTGATCTGCAGCTTTGTGTATGGCGCGTTAAAATAGACAGGACAATTGTAAGGTACCTGTAAGTCTGGTCTAACCTTCCGCTTCCAGCACAACCCAGCAGCAGAGTGGTTAAACGCTTTACCACCGTCACTTGGTACTTGTCAAACTGTGTTCTTTTTGGAAAAAGCTAAATCACAAAACACTGCAGCCCTGCCATGCACATCGCCTGGCAAACAGCAGCAAAGGCTTGACCACTAGGCAGCATCAGCATGTGCCCACAGGCTGAGCAGTAGCTCTGGCATGGGGAAACTGCAGCCATAGGCACATGTGTTATCTTTTTCTCCCTTCTCTACATAGGCTCAGTATTAGAAAAACGTTTTCCACAGGAATAAATGGTATTTCCACTGTGCCTGTGTGAGCATTGTAGGAATAGCTCTGGGAGCAAGAGTGTGAGTAGCTGACTCTCACTTTGTGAAATGGTGTTGATGTTAATTGTTCCTCTGTACTTTTACACCTCTGTTGTGACCATCATTTAATGCTTACTGTAGATGATCCTTTTGTCATGTAAGTTTAAAAGTACCCCCTCCATTCCCCTCGGAGATTTCAGCTGTTGGAAATCTCTTCTCTCTCTGTCTCTCTGTTAATTGTGCTGCTGCTACTGACCACCCCTCATCTCCACAGAGCAGATGAGCACAGATGAAGCTCTTGTGAGGTCCTGATCATCTTTTTGGGGCCTCATAAAAAAGCACAGGAAGGACTTGCTGCCCCCAGCAGTGTCCAGTCTCAAGGGAAAGAAAGAGCAGGAGAGTTTCAAGCAAGTACGGTGAGGGAAAGTTGGTGTTTTAGTGCAGGGCACAGGTTTCCACCTGCACAAGTGTTCTTACGTCACCTCCACTACCCGGTGTTGATGGGCAACTTGGTGCCATGCAGAAGTTTGGGATGGGCTTCCCATCCCAGTGCAGTGACCCATATGTGGAGAGAGAGCACTCAGTTTCTCCCCTCCAGACCCCCCTTTCTCTGTCCCATACACTCTGCATTTGGGATATGGGGTTTTTTGCTTATTTCTGGTCAGAGACATGAGGTGTAAATAAAGTGAAAATGCTCAGTCAGTAGCACGTTCTCAACTAAATGAATTTCTTCTTTTAATACTGGTAAGACATTTGGTAAAAATCTTAATTTGGCTGAAGCCATTATGGGTGTATGACACTCAAATGAAAGTAGCATTTCTGGTTTTCATCCGATATATACTTTGGCTCAGATTTTACGTTCCTTTTCAAGAATATATTGCCTCTAGTTGTCTCCATGTGTAGTGGATTTAGCTTCAGGTGGAAGAAAGTAGCAATTTTTCCAAACAAAAAAATTCATCCTTATGAAAATTGGTTGCAATTTAATAATTCATGGAGTAATATTCAGAACAAGAAACATCAGAATAAAACGTAACTAAATATTCACAGTTTGGGAATATCCATGTTTACTTGCTAACGCTTTTTGCAAAATAGGAGCCCAAATATAGGAAATCTGTGCTATTATTCATTACAATTAAATGGGCTTTGGTTCTCAGAGACTCCTGCTAAAATCTGCTCTCTGGTGAACAAGTCTGTACTAGATTATTTAGTGTCTGCTATTAATAAATATTTCATTGTGCTGATGGAAAATATTCCTTTTGCTTTGTGATACAAGTATTTTTTTTATTTTTTTTTTTTGCATTCTGAAGGAAATGTAAGGCCCTTTCTTTTTTTTCTTTATTTCTTTCTTTCTTTTTTTTCTGGATTAGGACTTTCGTGCACAGGCAGCTGCTGATCTGATTAAGCAGCTTGTGTTCAGGTTAGTTGGCTGGATGTAATTGAGATGATGTGGTAGGCTGGGAAAGGCAAATGGAAGAAGTTATAAGGAGCCCAAATCATCCTCGAGAAACTGTCCCCTCCTTCAGTGATACTGAGACACCGCTGAATTTAGTCAAAGCTCCTGATGTTAAACTAGGATTTCAAATGGAGAGAGGCCTTTTCAGCCAGTGGTCTGTTTAAGGCCAATGGAAAACAAGTGAGTTTTCCAAAAAAACATTTTTTAATTGACATATTCTTTTGCTAGAGATGCCATGAGTAATCAGTTCCTGCCACCAGAATGGGACTCTATTGTGTATCAGAAAATTGAGATGAAGGAGGAAACCTGGCCAAAGCATCTTTGAGTTTCACCATACAGCCCGGGAAAACCAAGGAAATTTCTAACAAAAACATCTTCTTCCCTCCTTATTTTTATCAAAATACACATGGAAATATAAAGGGGCAGGAGTGGACATGCTGGGAAAGAAGGGTCAGGTGGTGGGTTTCCTGACCAGGTCAGTTTCCTTGGCTATAGGACCAGAAGATGCTCTGTCCCACAGGACACTTTCCCTTTTCTTGGTTGATGAATTCAGTATTCCACAGCAATCCTAGGGACTCTGGGATTTGTTCTGTGCCACAAGCATCAGTGCATATCCTGAGGTATCTGTGCATGCTCTTTTCTGGCCTGATAGCCTCTCAGGAAGGCTTCTCTGAGCCCCCTCCCTTGATATCTTTAAATAGGGACTGTGCACTGGCTAGCATTAATTTAACGTGGGATTCAGATTCACCCCTGGATGACAATCCAGCACTCATCAAAATTGTCAAAAACTACTTCTTCACCTCAATAACAGCAAGAGTGAGCCCACTTCAGTGGCTCAGATTCCTACCCTCTCTGCCTGCTCTCAAAGTCATCAATTTTCCTGTTGAGTTTGGGACTTTAAAATAAGATCAGTGGCAGTCAAAGGAGCAACTTCAAGGTAACAGTGCCCAGGGAGTGCAAGTTCTGCCCTTCCTGTACCTGCCTCGAGGTCTGGATGTGAGTTGGGTCCTGCAAGCCCTGTGACTGGGCACTCTTACAGATCCAAGAGAAGGTATGGAAGAGGAAAGCATGGATGCTGGAAAACAAAATGCCTCCCCCTGCTTCTCACAGCAGAGCTAACTAAAGCAGCATTGCCTTTTGCTTCTTGTTCTGCTCTCTGCTTTGGGCTTTGTTGCTTCTTCAGTGTTAAAGTGTCCAGCACACAGTGTGTGCTTCTGGCAGAAATCTGGGGGGGGTGAGGGGGCCATGGGCCCTTCAGTTATTTCAGTACAAGGTTTTGTGGAAAAGACAGCAAAGTTCACACAATCTCTTGCTCTTTAGGCAGTAGTGTAATGTTTCTTTCCTGACATCCAAGCCTAATAGCTGTTTAGGAATCAAAACATAAAGATTGACAGTTTTCTAATTCGTCCATTACTCCAGATGATTGATTCCATTTTCTGACTGAAGAAGTTGGCTTTTAGTGTTGAATGAACCATGTTCCAATGTCCTTTCATTATTTATGTTCATTAATGAACAACCCCCCTCCTGCCCTACCACCTCCCATTTGCCCATAATGTAGTGGCCATTCTGTCCCTATACCAAAATCACACACCCTTGACTGTTTTTAATAATCTGCGTGTGGTCTGTCTGGCTGTTCTGTCTGTCTGGCACAAGTTTCCAAGGCTATTAAAAAGGAAAAATAGCATTGGCTCCTGTCAATGAGACTGGGGAAGATTTTCAAGGTCAAATCCTGCAGCAAACTGCTTTCTTTCACAAATGTGAGAGACTTGTAAGAACCCCATTCACGTGATAAATATTTATGATTTGGGAGGAGGAATTCAAGAGTAAGTGAAATCTTCTGACATTGACTATCGTGGGAATTTGGGGGGGAGAAGGACGGGAACAAAATTAAGGGGAAAACCTTCACCAATTTTAATCATTTCAATTGCATTTTCTCAGCAATTTACTTTTCACTTGGGAAAAATCCTTTACCATTGGAAATAGTGAATGGGAGGGGAATTTTTTCCTTTCCAGTCTAAGTTCTTTATATTTAGCCTGTAAAATCTGAAGTGGGACTCTCTCAGTGCAAAATACTATTGTGGTAATGGATTTGTTGGCATCCCTCAAAGCTGAGGGACTACATGAATTTGCCAATGTATGGATCTGCTTTCCTTCATTCCAAGTTTCTCAGCTGACTTGTAATTACATTGCATGGAAGGCATATATGTTTTCTTGGGTAAACTGAGATTTTGACCCAGGGGAAGAGTAAATTCTTATTCCTTTTTCCTTTCTTCATGAGGAAGCCTAAGGAGACAGACTCTCCTTTAGACTTAGACATGTTTCTTCGCCAAGAGCATTATATCTTGGTTAAGGGATGAAGTGCATTGAGTAAATATCCCTTACCCATTATCGGAGAATTTAAAGTCTGAGTATCCTAGAGGAGACTGGCCAGATTTTCTCCTTAGAAACTGGACATTTCTAGGAAAGTCTGGAATCACAAATCAGTATGATTTCTGTGCAAGCTGATTTATCTGTGGCATTCCGACTTTTTTCCCATCAAAATAATTTCAGCTTTGTCTTAGTGGGTCCTTGTGTGACTTGCACTTTTCCTTAAGAAATGAAATTCAATTAAATTTTAAAATCTGACTATTGAAAAGCTTTGAGTAGAAAACATTGTCCCCCTAACAGAGACATTCCTTTGGGCATGCTGAGGCATCCACTCAGCCATGTCAGACAGAGACAGGGAAATTTCATATTCCCAAATAGTAGTGTTTTCCTTCTACCTCAGTTTGAGTTTCTGCTCTATTTGTGCATCATCTAAAGATACTTCTGCATGGAATTAGATTGCTAGTTCAGCTACATCCTCTAAGATGCACCTTTGTCTCTGGGTTTTAGTAATTATAATAGTAAGCACAGGTATTTGTGTTCCTCTGGCAGGTGAAACTTTCTTTGAGCTGATGAGGGAAACAAAAGAAAAAAAGAAAGTAGTTTATACACAGAGGTAAATGCTTTCAAATGCTTTTGTACATAAAAGAAAAAAAAACACAACAGAACAAAACCACCCTGTTACTCCAAGAAATTTAGCCAGAAATTTATATATTAAAGCCCAGAAACATCAGTTCTAGCACATCAGGTAAAAGGAAAACATTTTTGCACAGTTTGAATAGTCCATCACCATAATCATCGTGTTCCTGTGCCAAGTACAGGGGAAAGCAGGGGATAGAGCATGCAGGACGTGGCACCAGCAGGCTCCACAGATTCCCTTCCTCTGCTCATCTCAGACCTCCATGCCAACATCTACCCCCTCCTTTCTTTCACCTCCCTCCTCACACCATGTTAATTTTTAAAAAAATTAATTAATTATTATTATTTTATTCTTATTTATGCCTCCTTGGCCTCCTCATACAGCCCTCATGCCAAGGGTTTTGGCCATGGTCTCTGGCACTTGGAGGACCTGCAAGTTCTTCCAGAGACCTGAGAGCAGGGCCAAACACACAGGAAAATCTCCAGGACAACAGAGCTCTTGCATTCAGCCTTACCCCTCTAGTTTTCTAATGTTTTCATGTAAAACCAAAACTTTCCTGACAGTGCTCTCAAAATATGGAAAATCTTTCGTGCAGAGCATCCAGAGGGTTCATCTGAGCATGGTGTGTGACACTTAAGAGCCCTGGAGTACCACTGCTGACAACTTTCATCCTGGGGAAAACACAAAACACAGGTTAGTTGTGTCTACACTGCATAAAAAAATTCAAGTTGCCAAAAATCAAAAGCAAAAATTTTCTTCTACTTAATTTATTTAATAATTGGTAAACAAACCAACTGCTTTTTCGAGAATAATGGCTTAAATTCTGAGATTCTCAGAAAAAAAGAATTTGAAATGGGACCTGCAGTCTGTATTAGAGACAAAGTTACAGTCCCTCCTTCTTGACACTGACTGTGAGAGAGCTTTATAAGCCTTTCTGTGTTCCTCCTGAATGGATGAGAGGGTGTTATAAAGTTAAAAATAATGTTTGGCAACACTAAGGTAAATGCATTTCAACTTTGTGTGGAGAGACATATGCCGTGATAAGGTCAGTGATGTTATTTAAAATTAACATTTATTAAATACCACTATTTGATTGGTGCTTGCTCTGTGTATCCCTGGTGGAGAAAACACAGTAAGCACCTGCCAAGGATAGGTAAATGCTAAGTGAGTCAGAGAGTAGAGGAGGGAGTGGTGTGCTGGTGCTGAGGCACTGCCCCATCACTGCCCCACGATGAGAGGGGCTGGCTTCAGATGTGCCACCTTCTCCTGGCTTCTTCAAGCCTGCAAGGGGAGGCGATGTGCAGCACAGCATGTCCTGTCTGCACCATTGGTTTCTCAAAAAATGTGACCAGGAGCAGTTTTCAGATTGTGATAATTAGTCATTTATCAGGAATTCATTTTTTACCTTTTTAAATGTTTTAGAGATTTTGCTTCTTTTAGGCTTGAGGAAAATCAAACTTGTACATAGCAAAGTTTTCACAATGCTTCCTATTTTCAAACAATTTAGTATATGTACGGTAAATCACAGATACAAAATCAATGTGTTGCATTTGCTCTGGAAATGGCTCTTTTTCTCATCCTCTTGTTTTCAGAAAAAAATCAAATAACTTTAACAGAAGTAGGTTGGTATTCCTACAAACATGTTCCGTGTCTGGCTGGATGTTTGCTCTGCTGGATGATGGTCAGGATGTGGGTGGAGTGGATCCCTGCTCTCGCTAGGGGCCACAGGCTTCTCGGGGGCAGGGGTCAGCTGGCAGCAAGCCCAAGAGCTGTGCACTTCAGGACTTTCCCTGTGGAAATGCCTCTGGCTGTGTGCACAAGGCCCAAGCGCCAAGCAGGGTAAAGGAACAGGAAAGGAACTGCATGGCAGAGCACAGACCTGACTGCTTCATGTCACTGTATTGATAGAGACCTGCCAGCAGCTTCCTTCTGCTCCCAGCACCTTCGCAGCTTTGCTCCCATTTCCTCAGGGCACGTCCTGCCGTTGGCACGGAGGACGGAGGCACATCCCATCTGCGTCTGGCAGAACTCATGTTGGAACCACAGATTATTGCACTGGGGGCTTGGTTTTCACTGCTTAGACACCAGAGCATGCACCCAGGCAATTTAGTATGAACTCACTGTTTATTCGGAGATAGAAAAAAAGCCACTTTCAGTCCCACTATCAAAATAATTTTCTGTAACTCTGCTTCTGCTTGGTGTAAGTCCTGGAGATGAAGCCTTCAACCTGCGAGCAAGCTCTGCTCTCAGGTCAGCAATGCATGAAGATGGTACAGCCCCACAACAGCCCAGCTGTCCTGGTCTCACCTGCCTGGTGCATGGTTGGAAAAGTTCTGCCTTTGGCTTTGGGCAGTTCACCATTCCCATCGTTTGGGTGGTTGTTCGCACACAAGACGATTAACCTGGCACTGCTGGTGGCTGCCTGCCATCGGGCAGAGCAAACACAGGAGTTTGCAGTCCTTCAGGAGCCCCCAGCCAGGTTCACAGTTTGCAGAAGTTAAAAACTATCATGCTCCAAATAATTTTTCCCATTAACTTGCTTATAACCCTGAAATAAAAGTAGCCATTTCCTCTGAAGGAGGCTGTGCTAATAATTAAGCGGTGTGCCAGGACGTTTAAGGAAGAGCAGATACTGAGCTGAATTCTAAACAAAAGTGTAACGGAAAGCGAATCTGTGTTTTCTGTCTAATTTTCTTAGATGTTAAGGCCTATTTATGATCTCCCTCATGCCTCAGAAACCTCTCTGAAATCAACACATATGTGCTGTCATGCAACCTGGTTAAATTTAGCAGGGGATGAATTTTCATTTAGGACAACTGTTTGCTCAAAGCTGATATTGTTTCAGTTTCAGGAGGAGCTCTGGGTTTAGTTGTTACTAATCTGCCGCCTGGAGAGCTGCGCCATCATCCAGATCATGTGTTCTGCAACTACTTTGTATGCACCGGCACTGAGGGTTGCTGCTGCCCCATAGCCCTGGTATTGGGGTCCAGATCCTCAGCTGGGGTGTCCAGACTGACCCTCCCCAGCACCAGTTTGGCTCTGCCAGTTTGCAGCAGCTCAGGGTATGATCCTGCCTGCAAATGGCACCAGCAAGTTAAACAAAGTTCCCCATCTTTGAAATAACCAAAATGGGGGGTATAAGCCACGGTAGATGCAGGAGCAGGGGGTTTTTTTGCTAACCATGGAGTGACTCCCTGTTATCCAGAGAACAAGAGAAGCTACGTGTCCCCACTTTTAAAGTCTGCAAGCTAAAGCAGCCTTAAATCTGCCTTCTCTGCCTGTGCATGAGGAGAAGGTTCAAAAGGAGCTGAAGCAAGTGCTGCTGAGCACAGGCACACGATGCTCTCACCTCTAGCACTGCTGCTGCAGCCCTGGACCTGTCCTCTGAGCCAACAGCTTTTCCTTGCTGCAAAATTCTCTGCTACGTGAGTTAAAAAAGGTTAATGAGAAAGTCAGAGGCAGACTTTCCCCAGACCTGAGAGAGCAGCCTCACACCACCCAACGGTGCGGTGCTGATATATGGACCTAGGAAACCAGCCTGTTATTTTTCTGATTTTGCATGAGACAGTATGGATGGATCTCACAGCTTTCATTTTTGTTAGAAAACAGTACTTAATAAGCTGATTCTTAGATGACCAACCCTAACAGCACTACTGTTTAATGACCATTACTGTTTCAGTGTATGTGGATGTGTATCCACGGCAGACAGCATATGAATAGTTGGTAACAGCTGGAATTTAATTTAACAAATGATTATAGAAAATGTAGGCCTGACTAGTAAGGTGAATTATTGGCTTTTTCATCACTGATATTATGAGCCACATCCAATCCAGACCAGAGAATAAAGAAAACTCCTTTTGATTAAATGCAAGGAGTCTTCCAGGAAATTTGAGTACAAGCAGGTCAGTTCTGTTTCACGGTTGCCAAGCAGAGGCTGTGGGAGGTCTGGGGTCTGTTGCCAGCTGCTGGTGGAACATTAGGGACCTGTGACAACAGCCTAACATAGTTTGGACCCTACCTTTAAGGATGCTGTCCCAGTACTCTGTATTAGAAACCAGAATATGAAACAATCTTCTTGAGCAAATTCCCTCACATGAACTTACATAGCAGCATCTCCAGTAAACTGTGGGGCTGGGGACAGGGGGGGTGTTGTGAGGTTTTTGGGGTTTGGGGTTTTTTTTTCCAACCTAACGTATCAACAGACTCCTAAGCAAGGGGATTGTTTTTTGTTAAGTTTGAGATTAAACAGAGATGGCAGTTTGGACATACTAAGGAATTTTTTTAACTAAGGGCATTTTCATTGTTTGCCATCACTGCTTTCCCCTAAGAGAGGATGGTGTTACCATATGTGAGAACGACTTGGTCTGGAAATCTTGCATCTGTTTTATCTACTGGCTCTTGCTGTAAACTAATGTGTTTGATTAAAGATTTTAAGCTGTATGCTTACTGTTGGAGCTCTTCTGTTTGAAGTGTTAGGAGTCTAAAAACTTCATTGGATGCTCTAAATCTTATGTACCTAAACCCTGCAAGGAAGTTATTTTTGTTGGCTGTTTCTCAAGCACCAGCAATGTGGCTTGGTGACGTGTGAAATGCTAATATCAGGAAACTTTCCTTCTCAAGTAATTTACATTAGAGAATGAACAGATTCAGTCAGACAGGGTGAAGCCCCCAGGCCCCTGCCATGAAATCAACAGGAGATGTTTTCCTCCTCCTTAACCCGGGGTGGTTTTTTTTTTGTTTCATATTAAGGCATTTTGGAGGAAGTGATCTTCCTAAACATTGGGCTTGTGCAGAGCACTGTGTGTATTTTAATATCCCTGTGGTGGGAAGGGAGAGGAGCTGAGAGGCAGGAGAGAGCCTGGCTGGGTGCAGTCTGGGGGCTCAGTGGGCTGAAGCCTCAGTAGCCCCAGCTCTGCGATGCCCTCGGTGCTGCGTGGGTGCCGAGCACCGCCCTGCAGTGAGGCAGTGTTTGCACTCGCTGCAGTGGCGTCTGCAGCTACTCACAGCACAGATGACAGGTTAGATCTGCTTCAAGTGTCCCAGAAGTCCCTGGACTTGTCATTTCTCCAAGTTTAAAGATATACCCGAGGATTCTAAAAATATTGCGTCTTCCCACAAAAAAGTAATAAATCGAAAACTGTTAGCGTTCGCTGAGGGCACTCACCCTGACCGTGCCTAAAAGCCAGGGAGTGTCCACTTAAGAGAGTACATATTCTTCCTATTTTAACCCACACAAATCGCACTTATAAATTCCCCTGACAGACACTGTCTCTATAAATAAGTCCCCGTCACCTCCCCCGGGTACAATAACACAGTATACTAGAGGTGTCAAACATACGGCCCATAGGCCAGATCAGCCCACATATGTACTCAGAACTGACAGAATCTAATCTTTCATCTGAAGAAAGCGAAGTCTCTAGACCTCAGAGTTTAGGAAAAAAAAAAAAAGGTAAGAAAAAAAAGGGCTTTGGCAAGGAGTTGGAGCCAAGGAGTTCAATAACATCTGCTTGAATCCATGGGCAGCCAGACACAGGGATGGAGGACAGGAATCTGTTGTTGACTTCATTGGGATGTGAGTGATTTAGAAGGCTTATCAAGCCTCACATTTTTCCTTTGTCTGAGAGACCACAGTTCAATTTAACACCCCGAAGAAAACATTAATGTTAATTTATGGCTAGCTGACCACTTGTTAGATGTCTTTTGCCTACATAGTTATTGAAAAGAATTTTCCTCCATGACACTTATTCCTCCTTTTCTTTTTATGCTGCAATGATTCTGTAGCCACCATCATGGTCTGCTTGAGGCTTCATTTTTCTGGGCTAAACCACCCAAGATCCTTGTGATCCATGCCTCCTTGGTCATCCTAATAGTCTTTCTCTCTACCTGTTTCATCTTTCCTGAACATGTGTGGCGATAAAGGTCTGCCTGGTGAAGTCTCCTGACTTCCATCAGGGCTGTTACTGCTACCTTACTTTTGTGGGGATTACGTTGCCTTACCTGCCACAGCAGATGCCTTTTTCTCAAGACCCAGTGGTGTTAGTTACTTGCATTTTTCCTGTGATCAGCCACTGCTTCTCATCCACTGCCATTCCCAATGAGCTCCCAGAGCACAGCAGTGATGCTGCTCTGACTCCTTACAGCTCGTGGCTGGGCATGGATGCTGTTGAATCCCACCCATTTCTATCACTCCAGTCATCCAGCTCTTCCAGTCCTCCTGCTTCAGAAATATCCCTCTTATGTACTCTTTTTCTCTATGTTTGTTGTGTTGATCCAACCATCAGAACCATTAGGAACATGTGTTTAAAAAGGACATTTAGGGGTTTTTATGTCAGGTTGTTAAATGCAGGGGATTTGACTCATTTCATTTTGTAACAAACAAAACAGTAGCAAAAAATGGAATTGCTTTCTCTTGCAAAATTATTTTGTGTTTGTTTCCATTTTGACCTGGAAAATACAGTATGGATATTACTTTGAGAAAGTGCAGTGATTCCCCAGGCGTCCCAGCCAAGCTGGATTAAATCCTTTTACCTGGAGTCCAAGACACCACTGAGATGTGCACTGCCCCAGAGCCTCACCTGGAGCTGTATCAGTACCAAGTAGCCAGAATATTAAGTTCTGCTCCTTGCCCCAGTCAAGGAGGTGGTCACAGGACACAATCACAGGAAATTTGGGCAGGTATAAGTCATGTTGTTACCTACAGAACACTGTTGACCTCTGTTGACTCTGGACTTTACCTATAAAGCTGAAGAAGTACAAAGATGTCTCCTCCTACTTGAGATATTTGTGAGAATGTGGGGATTTATAATTTTTTCTTGATCAGGTCTCAAAGCCAGTTAAAGGAACTCCTGCTTTCTTCCTTTCACATATAAGATTGTCTTTGCTGCTCAGTGCTCTCAATTCCTTATTCAATAGTGAGAGAGTCACTCCATCAACTCCATCAACTATCTTGAGGGGCTTTTATGGCATTTAAGCACTACTTCTGTTTATGTAAGCACTACATTCCCAGGCATGGCCATTTAGGGCACATATAACCTTTTCGGCTGTAAACCAGGAGAATCCTGTTGAGGTGAAACTGGAAACCATCACACCCACATGGAAAACACCACCATAAAATATCGACAGGAAAGAGAAGGTTGAGGCTCTTGCTGTTCATTCTCATTTAGGAGACAGAGGCATTCAGCACTGACTCACTGAAAACTTTACTAGGGGAAAAATCATCAAGATAGATCTATTTTCAACCACAATACCCAAGTTGTTTTTCATTTTTTTCAGTCAGCTTATTTCTGTAATGAGACTTTCGCACGAGGCGTAGAGCGCAAGCCAATATACCATATTCATCGGGCCTGGGAAAACCAAAATGACTTTATTTTTGACCCTTGAAAGTTTCTGATATCTCCATTTGGTTTGGATTTTCTCAATCTTCAACATGATGCTGTAGCCGAGTGGAGCATATGGTCCTAATAGATATTCAGTCCAGATGTTAGTTGTCTAATATGTATCCTGAACGGCTGTGCCGAGCAGCATATAAGAAAAGCTGGTGGAGCAGTTAAATAAGGAACATGCACATTCCAGTATTCTCACCAGTTTACGAAAGTTAAAAGTTCCAGATTGCAATACCTCCGGTTCTGTCACTTTGAATTTCTGGGAAATGTTAAGAGCATGAAGCTTGGTGTACACGCTAAGAGCAGGCGGGGAACAGCCCCACCTGAAAGCCAAGCAGAAATGTGGGGCTGGGAGCTGTGGTGCCTCCTGTCCTGTGCGGGCGGCGAGCGTGGATTGCCCCCTGCTCTACGCTGGGTGGGAGAAGTGCCCAGATGTTTGTGGTCTCCTGGTGCAGTTGAAGGTTGGATAGCAGCTTGCTGTCCAGACAGCCTCAGAAAGGGGGCCAGTCTGAGAGAAAACTTCACGCTTAATGAGGGAGGGGAAAATCATCTCCTGCACCTTTTGAACCCAGGGGCTTGTCTCTGCTAAGCTTGAGCAGCATCTGTGAATGGTAGAGGTTTTAACTCTGGCAGACAAGATGAAACTGGTGATGGACAAAGAGCATTAATCCTGCTGCCAAGAGAAGGGCTGCTCCCAGAGTGGCAGCCTGAATGCCCCCCACCAGTGGGAAGAGCTTCAGTTAGAGCTTGCCTACTGCTCGGCACAAGAAAATCCCACCACAAATTACAAAGCCAAGGAAGCCTTCATGTTTTCCCTGCTGCTTGGAGAGCTATTTATATTGTAGTGTTCAACATAGCATGTAAGCTGAGAACAGACCTGCTTTTCTTCTCCCATACCATGTCCTCTTCTTGCTGAGGTGATGCTGGGACTTGTGGGGAGTCCCACGCTGCTGGTTGCTGGTGTAAGAGGAACTTGTGCACAGAGCTTGTGCACAGCTGAATACAGCCAAACTGGTTCACAGCAACTTGAAGCAGTCTGAGACATCTGGCATGTCCTTCATTCCCTTTTCTTTGGCTAGAGCTGACGGAGGATAAATCTATGTGATACGTAACTATTCTTTAGCTCTCTCAGTTAGATTTTAATTCAAGAATAGGGGCAGGACTAAGTCCATTGGGTTCCTTAAAAAAAAGGATCAAAACCCCTCCTTCTCTCCTTGTCCTTTCAGTTCACGAGGAAGATTCACTCCCTATAACAGCCCCCCATAAACTGTGACCAGATGAGGGTCCTGACCTTACTGCCTGGGTCCTCTCACCTCAAGCCTCATTCTGATTTTCATGGAAGTAAGACCCCCTGTCAGTAGATAAAGCAAATTGTTTTACAGTTTTAACCTGTGAGTGCAACTTACTCAGCAAGGAAATTAGCAGCTTCAAACACATGCACAGGTATACACAGACCCTCTTATTACTCAAGGAAACCTGAAAGTAGTTTCAGAGCTACAAGTTTATTGACTGGGAAGTCAATAAAAAAGATTAGCTTTTAAGATTAACAGTAAAACTTGATTGCTGCTTTCAGCAGCTAACCTAATAATTTCAGGAATAGAGAGTCTGTGAGCTGTAGATCACATACAAAAACTTGGTGAACATCTTTGAAAAGAAATGTTTTTTACACATGGATGGAAATAATTTAAGTCACAAAGCAGCCTAGATATGCTCCACTATGTGTGGGTTGTGTCCTTGTGAAACAGAGAAAAGAAGACTTTGACCTTTTTAGGAACAAAAGGAGAGGGTTTTCTTTAGGAGAAGTACTCTTTAGTGATTAAGAACAAGTCTCTCACAGTGTTAATTCACAGGGTCTATGCTTATTAATGTTCAATTGTTGATTAAAAGCATTGTCTGTGATTAATGCCTGTCACTGATGTTTGCATGTGATGATGATATTTCATCAGAAAATAATACTGTTAATAAGTTGCAGCCCTGAGAAATAAGCAGAAGGGTAAGTGCCATACAGAGGCTATCGATCACACATGGGCTGTTGGGTGCTGAGCTGGACTCCTGAATATCACCCCTGAGCTTGCTCACAAAGGCTTTGCCTGCTCTGCAGATAGGCAGGTTTCTGCTTTTGGGTTAGCCCAGGGAGGTGATGGAAGAGATGCAAGGGGGAATGGGAAAATAAAGCTGACTGGGTCCCAATAGCAATCCTCTGGTGGTGGGACTTCTGGGGTGAACACCATGCTTACTTGAGCTGAAAAACACATGAGCAGGTCTGAATTCCTTCTCAGTGGCCTTTAGGAGAATGTGTTTCACTTTTCCCCAAGGTTTTCACAATTCTGCCTCAACACCTTTGAAAGACTTTTTAAGATACATGATAGTTTGAGGCATTGCTGTCCCTGAGCATGCTTGTGTTTCAGCCTGTAGTGTAGCTGTGCATCTTTCCTGTATTGTATTAACAGCTTGGCTGTGGGGCCCTGAATGCTGAAGGGAATTTGTACTTCTCAGCTCCCTCAGCCTCAAGCAAAATCGTGGGTTTGAGGTGAAGTTCTCCAAAAACCTCCCATAAGAATAATGCAAAAGACAGCTGGAATTCTCTCATCTGAGGTGACTGCTGCTTGGCTGGATGAGATGCAAAAAATGTCTACTTTACCAATTGTCAGAGGAGTTAAAGACATGAAGTACCTACTCAGCAAAGCAGAGTTGTCTTCAACAATAGGGTTGTCTTCGTATCTAGAGTTGTCTTCAACAAGTTATAGCAGGAAAGGTGTTTAAAAGAAAAAAAAAAGGCAAATAGGAAATTGTAACTGGGTAAAATGGTCCCAGTTGCTATAGCATAATAGCTCTATGTGTATGTATTTTATTTACTATTAGGTCATTACTCAGTGTTGTACCTGAAACAAATCCTGACTTCAACAGAGCAAAGTAATTTCAGTGACCTGGCTCTAGCTTCCAGGCTTAAGTTTGTGCCAGGACTAATCCCTGGCAGTTCAGAGAGGTTGAGAGTTGCTCCTTTTTAAGGCTAAATGCTAGTACTGGCCCTGTGTAGAGTACAAAGCTGACCAGAAACATGTAAAAGTCATGTATTCTTCCCAAAGGAGGTTTGAACCCCACAGAGCGGTTTTAGGAAGAAGCAGATCCCTCCTGTTAACTCTGGAATCTACTTTTTAACTGGAATCTACTTAAGAAGAGACTGCATCAGTCTCTTTTTAAGTTTTGCAGACAAATAATTTTGCAAGAGGATCCCCCATAACAACTGAAAGCCCAAGGGGAACCAAGGGGATGAGAGAACAGGAGATAAGTATGATGGTAAAGGGAGTGTTTCTTGCATTTTATGAAGCTCAGCTCAACTGTGAATTTCAAGTGGCCTTGCACAGGGAGTTGTTGAAAGGGCCGAAAGCAGAGTGAGCAGTATTAGTGGAACAGGACCTCTGTTCCGTTGAAGAAAACCTTCTCATCCACCTGCACAGATGCTCTGTGGATTTCCATTTACATCACTAGGAATCACTGGTCCTCTCTGAGGGCAGTTTAGTATTCAAAGTTCTTGTCTACCTAAAAATAGATGAAAAAAGTGAAAAAGGATCCTTAGAAAACAATACTGAACGTGCTGCGCTTTTTCAGACAGTCCCCAGTCCTGATTCCTCAGCCAAGGCACTCTCACATCTCTGGCTCAGATTTGTCCAACAACAGACTACATTATAAGCTCCAGGATCTGAGTGTTAAATAGTCTTCAAATATTGCAAGTTCTCCGAAATCAAGCTGTTCATTCCAGGAAGAAATAGCCTATACCTATGGGAAGTGTGACGCCATGTTTCCACCCAGGAAAAGAAATCTTTTTTCACCTCCTGACAATCGGGTTGGTGATGTAGCACTCTGTACAAAGTTGTGGCCAGCTCTGAGCCATCACAGATGGACTCCACTAAAGTTTTTTGCCTTCAATTTTAATAGGTTTCTTGGAGGAAGAAAGAAAATAGTTTAAATTAACTTTCACTTTTGCTTTTCCAGAACTTACCACTGAAATTTCAATGGAAGGCACTTTTGTGAGTTATGAGTATTAAACATTTGCTTCTCACTAGGTGACAAGTAGAGGTTTCCAACCTCACACTGACAGATAATTCTCAATACAACAGATCCCTGCTTTTCTGGGCAACCTGCATCAAAAGAAGCAGGACACAATCAGCCTCATGTCAGTAGAAGTCTTGCCCTGTTTAGAAATTCTCAGTGTGCTGCGCTTTGCTTTGTGTTCGCCCTTTCAGTGTCTCTGTTTTCTTTGATTTGACCCGCCTCATTTATGGTGTTCCAGATTCAGTCAGGTCTGAATTTTTTTGACAAGAAGGTGCTCCTTGGAGGCTTCATCTGCAGCTCAGTTCAGTCAGTAAAAGGGCCCTTGTTGACTCCAGCAGATGCTGGATGAGATCTTGAGCATCTTTTGCTCCATTATCTTTGGCGTCTACTGCATAGGGTGCACAGCTTGCAAGCATTCCAGAGCTTCTGAATTTGCCCAGCATCTGCATTCCAGATAACCAAGTGCGTACTTCTTAAAAAAAATAAAATAAAAATGGTGCCTATAAACTGTCCTGGAAGTTTACATTACATCAAAGTTCAGACTAATGCATAAGTGTTTCATTCTGCTTCCAATCTTTCATGCACAGTTCTAGATTGTCCTTTCTGTTTTAGGAAAACCTTTAAATATGATTTGGGGTGTCATAAAACAACCTAGCTGACTGTGACAGAGATCATGTGCCCTTTCTGAAAAAATCATTGTGTCTATTTAGATATTAGGCTTCAGCTTGTTAGTCAAAAATATGTCACACACAGCACTTTTGTGTGTGTGTGTGGGAAAATACAATACAGATTTTGAAGTTTAAAAAAGTCTGGCAAATTACAAATTAGGATAATAATTCATGGGAGTAATAAAATAGCAGACTTTTATTGCACTTTTGAGAATGGCATTAAAAAGCATCTGGGAACTTGAGGTTTGGAAAGATGGGCTTTGAAAGACTTGGTGGGTTAAATATTAATGTAGAAAATATGGCATCTGTAAATGCCTGGAAATATGCTAATAGGGCTTGATTCAGTGAAGGATTGAGCATTTCTTTGGGGTGCTGAGTGCCTCCAGGAGCTCCTGCTGACAAAGGGAGCTGAGGGACCTCAGTATCTCCTGAAAGCCTGTGGTGCCTGAGAGAGCTGTGCTTGTAAGGAACATGCTGAGGGCTTTTGGTGTCGGCTAGGCCAGCCAAGGGGAGCATGGCAAAGTGAGAATCACCCACACAGTGGAGCTGCCCCAGCACAGCATTTTCCCAGGCCAGCCTGGGCCCCAGGATGCCAGGAGCAAGCAGCAGAGCCACCCCACACATCACTGACTGGCATGGAGCTGTGGGACATGGGAAGCTGGGAGTGAGGAAAGAAACAAAGGCTATGCATCTCCCTGCACCTGTAGTTCAGTACCCTCTGGCTGCCAGGCTGGAGGCAATTCCCTGCCAGTTATATGTGGTGAGCTGCAGGAGCACTGGCCAGAAATGCTGCTGTGCCCCAGTGTGGTGGGAATGGGAGATGTCTTCTTCTGGGGCCAGCAGGGCTGGAGAAAGAGATCCTCACATTTTTCCCATTTCTTCTAACTCTGGGTAGCAGCTGCGGTTATCCTTCCATAAAGTCTTCTTCTCTTTTCACCTTAATTTCGGTTTTATTTTTCAGTCTGTTGTTTGTTTGATGCAATGGTCTCGGGAGAACTGAAGTCCTCACTCATCAGCCTTTTATTGTT
This sequence comes from Aleadryas rufinucha, assembly GCA_013397815.1. Taxonomy (NCBI): domain Eukaryota; kingdom Metazoa; phylum Chordata; class Aves; order Passeriformes; genus Aleadryas; species Aleadryas rufinucha. Next base: position 299,494 of record VZTH01008177.1, on the reverse strand, counting down.
TGTGCTGAGGAAACCAGACCTTGTTAGCAGTGGAAACCTCCAGAGGCGTGTGCTTTTCGTGCTGTTTTTCAACACAGAGAGCCAGTCTGTGTGACTTACTGTCCTTTTGAAGGCGCTGGCAGTGTGAGGGAGACTGGTGACCTGGGACAAGCCACTTCTCTGCTTCAGACACCACTCCTACATGCAGTGGGCTGCCATGGCTTTCCACCTTGCTCCAGCAGCGGCAGGTTGCTCACCACTGGGTGAGGGCTGCACTCTGCTCTTGAAACATCTTGATTTTATTTGCATTACTATTTTTAATACCCTTCTCTCTCTCTCTCCCTCTCTCTCTCTCTCTCTTTCTCTCCCCCCACACCTACATGGTTTTTAGGCTGCTTAGGAGTTACTGTGCCATGTGCTCCCCACTGTCTACATGCAGCAGCAGCAGAGCTGTGGTGGTGCTCAGTGGTGGTGGATCCTCAGGCTCCACTGGTCACCAAGGAGCTGGGAAAGCAGTGCTGTCCCTCTCTCAGCTGTCCAGGGGTGCCAGCACTGTTGGTGTAAGGTGCTGGGAGAGCCTTGGTGGTGCCATGGGCCTTTGTTAGCACTTGTCATGGAGCAGAGCTGTGAGGGGTCTGTGTGTTGCCTTTCCTGAGACAGAACAAATACATCTCAGCTTTCTGGCATTGATTTTTGACAAAGGATTCAAGAAGCTGCAGCTGTGCTGGCTTTCTTGTTCCCTCCCCCACTTTATTACAATGCATGTTGTTCTGAAATACTCAATTCAGCTATAAACAATCTACTCTATCAACAACATGCTTTTGCACTTTTTGAAATGGTGCTTTGAGGCAGATAAATGAAAGTAAGTATGGCAGCTTGCCAGTAAAAATCCTGCAAACTGTATCATCACAGGGGCACTGACTAAGACAGCACATTATTTTATTTACTGTGGAAACTGAAAATCCATTTCTGCCCATACAATAGCTGTTTATTTCATCTTTGCTTCATGTTTGTTCTAATCTTTCTTGACACTTCTACATAGTAATGGTTCACAAGCTGTTCAGATCAGTGCTTGCAGGGCTCCATCAGCCAGCACTTCCTTCTGGTTTTAGAAGTCCAGCACCCTCTTTGCTGGTGTGTGCCCACTGGCCAACAGCAAGGGAACCTGCCCAAGCCCTGGACACAGGCAAAGTACTGGGGAGGTCCTACAACTCCCTGAATCCATCCCCTGGGCTAAACTAGTGTACTCATCTCTACCAACCAAGGTGCACAGGGAAGCTTGCACTGCAAATGCATTACAGTGGGCTGACCTGGACAAAGGATTTCCTCAGGATTTGAGTTTTTCTTTCTGAATATTCACTCTGTCAGACGTTTACATTGCCAGCTGTCTAAATGACATCATGCATCCTGTACTAGAAAAAATGATTCTGAGATGCAGAAAGATGAGGTGACAGGGTGGCCAGTGCACTCCTGCTAAGACCTGCTGGATTCAGATTAGCCTTGGTGATTTCTTAATCTGGGCAATGTGTCCTCTGACAGCATTATGGCCTGTTCCCCAGCTCTTGCTCGGGTAGAGCAGCTCCTTCGGCACCACTCATCACAATGGCTTGGAGACGGGAGAAAACCAGGCTGGGGAAGAATGTTGAAACCATTTCAAAAACCTCTGGAGAGAAAATGAGTAATATTTTGTTTTCCTGAATGGTTTCACTGAAATTTAGGGAAAATAATTGCAGTTGAAAGATCTCAGTTTTTGTTGTTCTGTTCTTTCTTTTCTATTTGTTTTCACACGCTTCCTTTTGAATGTCCTTCCTCCTTTTCATCTCCAGCCTCTCCTTTGTTACCCTTTATCCCATACCCCACCACAGAAACGTGCAGAGACAGCAGAAGGGAAAGAACAAATATAATAAAGAAAAGATAAAAAACTTTCCAAATTTCCTTTTCCAGATCCAGAGAAAACAGGTTTTTATTAACTTTCAGATCTTAATGATGGCATTCTGTGATCAAAAATCAGCTGAAAATTATTCTAAGGAACTATGATTTAATTTATATTTGGTTATCTAGCTACTTCTGGGGAATTCCATTCCATCCTTTTACATAGCCAAAGGATCTACCAAATTCATTTTGTTCTGGGGATTTCTCCCCTCTGCATATTCATTATAGCCCATCATGCTGAATAGTCAGGAAACTCATGAAGAGCCTTTTGGTGTTGTGGGGTTGGCCATCTTTCAAGCTTATCCAGAATGCAGTCTCTTCCTATGTCCTCTTTTTGTCTCTGAGGGTGTTTGTTAAAGTGTAATGGAGCTTCATGCATGAACATGTTCTTCTCACTGATTCTGTATATTCCACAGTCCTGGTTACGTTAGAAAAAGCACTTGTATGAAAGAGATGCATAAGAGGTGAAATAGCAGCCAAAGCGTCCCTGTATCCTGAAGCAGGGGAAACACAGTACTTTGTGATACCTGGAGATTCTACTGAATAAACAAAACAAACTGCTTTTAAAGCTGTTGTCTGCGGCCCAGGGATAGAACCCCTTTGACGCTTACAGTAGAGCTGAGAATCACAAGCAGAGAGGCTGGTAACAGTCCTGTTGTGCCCCTGGGGCAGTGCTAATGAGCATTTGGCTGTGGGAAGGCAAAAAAGCTGTGTATGGCATGAGACGAGGTTGCTGGGCTGGAGGCAGGACAGCCTCTAGCAGAAGAGGGGTGGCTGAGGATGAATTAATAAGAATTACACTGTTTGGAGACAGGTGACCCTTTAAAACTGTGGATTTGGCCTGGCCTTTACATGTTTATTCTAAGTTCCAAGCAAAAAAGGCTAACACAATTTTCTGTTTGAGGATAACCTGCAAGCTGAACATGCAGGATTGATGAGCATTTTCAAATGGTTCCAGGCAGATAGGTAGGTGTTGTTTTTCATTCTGCCAAATTCAGAATATACCCGAGTGCCTGCATTTCTGTCTGGTTTATTTTACCTTGAATCTATTCCAAATAAACTAGAACTGACAATTCCACACATGTACTGTACACTTGAGACCCACAGGTGTACTTGCAAATTGGCCTAGGGGACTGAAATACGTGTCTTCGATTAATTTTAGTGGTAAAATGTCCAAATCCCTTACTCAGCCTTGCCGTGCTCACCTGTAAGTATCAGCCATACCCTATACTGGTGTCCCTTCGTATTTTTGTCTGCAGATAAACACAGTCTTAGCCCTTGGAACTCTGTACTGCTTAAACCCCAGGGTAGACAAGATTGTTACTGTAAGACTTGCCCTGATAGCCCAGGGCCTAGTCATTACATGAGTTTATTTCTCAAATGGCTGCTGATGTTTGACCACTGCAGAGCTGGGGTAAAGCTGTAGTGCACACACAGCTGTTGTGACAGCAAATGGAAAATAATGACATCGAAGTGTCTCGGTGAGTACAGCTTGTTTCACTCCAGGGCACTCAGTGCCTTGGTCGAGTTGGCATGGTGGTGTTTTGTCAAAGATTGGACTCAATGATCTTGGAGGTCTTTTCCAGCCTTAATGATTCTGTGATTCTATGCCAGGCAAAGAGCAGCTTGCAAGAAGTCATCATCTTTGGAGCAGTTCCTGTCTAGACGAAGTTCGTGTTGCTCTGGCATGGGAACGGTTGTTTGCCACCTGTGTGATGCACAAGTGTGTTCAGAGCTGGAAGGAAGCAGACAGGAGGGGCTAGGGAAAAAGCTTTAAGGAAATCCCACCAAAAATGCCCCAGGCCAGGAATGCCTTTACTTGTTTTCTTACTGAAAAGCAAATGTTTTAGAAGCTGTTTCTTCTGGCCTCATATATTGAACATGACCACATTTTATCCTCTCAAGTACTGACAGGATTTCCAGCTCTTTACAGAGGCTCAGAGAACTTCCACAGCAATGTGATCCTTAAAGAGACAAAAAAATAGCAAAAATGCTGTGGACATTGTAAGCAGCAAATCAATGTCACCTCTGCCCTTGCAGAGTATTCTATGTCCCTTTGGATCAGAGCTGGTGAATGGCTACTGCCCTCTTTCTGTATTCAAATATGCAGCAAACCACCGTTAGATATTCCCATATCAAAATGTCTGTTTGAGTCTCTTGTTTGCTTTCCATTTTCCTATTGCTTGTTTCTTGTCCGGAATGTCCCATGCCTTATTAAGCAGAATTAGCTCTGCCAAACTACGTATCCTCTGTCTCTCAGTTCCTGCACACTGTGATGAGTGTTGCTGCATAGCATGTGGTTGTGTGGGCATCCCAATGCAGGTGGAGGGACCCTCTCAGAGCTCCCTTCAACCCTTTGCCCCTCAGGAGGGATTCAAGCCCTCACTGGTGGAGATTCAAACACTCACTGGTTTCACTGCCCTGAAACCTGTCAGTGCTGGTTACTGAGGGTAGTGAGGCCTCGGTGTGAGCAGGGAGGAGAGGCAGAGCAGCCCTACATGCTGTGTGTTCCATGGACACCTCCCTCTGCTCAGCCAGCCCAGGAGAAGTCCAGAGGGCACTCCTGCCCTGCCCTGAGTTCACAGCTCTCCCCTTCAGCACCGCCACCTGCACATGTCATGGGGGAAGTGCTCATGCTCCTGAGCAGTCCCTGTCAGCCAGGAGGTGCCTGCTCGCTCCACCTGCTTGTAAGGTGAGACCTTGCCCCTGTAATAGAAGAGGCACTTGGCCTTACAAGTGTGTCCAAGGCTTGGGGCAACAGCTGCAGGTTCACCACATAGACAAGCTCTTAGGAGAGGTATCACCCACAAATGGGGTGATGGAAGGGGTGTGCTCCTTTGGGTGCCCTTGGACCCAAAAGAGGTCATCTGATGTCCCTTGAAGGGAATAATGGTTCTAGTTAATACAGATCAGGGACGCAGGAAGAAGTTTTCTTGGGAAAGCAAAGTCAGTTTAACCCAGCTGGCCCCTATTCCTCTGAATAGTGATTGCTCCCTCATCCTGCAGTGGGAATTTGCTTCTAAACAACAAAAAAAAGTTGGATTTTCCATGCAACAGATACCAAATGTAACTGCTGGGGGAGAAAGCAGGTGGAGAGATTAGACATGCCTGGTGCTGACAGATAGCATGTTTGTGCCTAATACGTTGGAGAAATTGTTCAGGAACAATTCAGCCATGTGAAATGCGTCCCTTGTAATACTGCCAAGGTCAGAAAAACCTAAGGAGATCCACTGAGTAAGTGCTGGTCCTGCAAGGAAAAACCATCTAGAGGCAGTGTGGTCGTGTTGCTGAGGCAATTTTCCATCAGGATCCCGTAGGGGCAGAGAGAGGAGCTTCTGCTGTTTTTCTCTGTTCTTTCTGCTCACAATGAAAAGTCCTGTATCAAGGTCCAAACCTATTCAAGCCCACTTGGTTGTTGGCTGTTTAATCACTTTCTGTTGAACCTAAAAACCATACTGATCCAGAGAGGTTCATGAAGCCTGTGGGAGGGAGTTGAGTCTCCTGTGGGTCCTCTTTCCAGGCTATCTTCTTTTCCTTTTGCTCAGTTCTGAAATTAATGAGGTTTAATAACCTGTTTCCTTCTTTCTCATCCAGGCCAGGTTGGGGAAGAGAGGGAACATGGCTCTTCCTACCTGTGAACATGTCCCTGCCTGGAAAGTCCCTCTGCAAACACATAAGAGGTATGTGAGCCTTTTGGGGTAATCCTGGGGTGTGCCAGGTGCAGGGGAAACAGCAGATGCTTTTATAGAAAAATGACAGACAGGCAGGAATACATCTCCTCTGGAGTCCTCTCTTTCACATCCCTAGAGATCTAATGTAAAAGACCAGTCCTATATATGCTTGGAGATTTAGGCTGAAGGGAAGTAATAGCCAGATGCTCTTTCCCGAAAACTGAGAAATGCCATGGGTTATATCTCTGTCATGGCCTGGCCAAGTGAGCTGTGCACAGCCAGCCAGCAGGCCTTAGGTCTGTAAGCAGGGAGGAATGGAAGAGGCAAATAGTTTTGGGTTGGTGCTGACAATTTTCACAATGCCAGCTTGGCACTCCGTCACTCTCTTGGTAGCATCCGAGGAGATGTTTGCAGGGAAGGCAGCTCTGGAGATTGTCTGGGGCTGTGTGAAAGAGGGGGAAAAAAAGATGAACTAGCAAAAAGTTAATTAAAACTCTTCTGATTATGAGGTGGAATTTAATACTTTAAAAAATGCAGTGTGACACAGTGCAGCACTGCAGCTGAATTAATCATGAATGAGGATAGTAATTTTTAATTTTTGTGTGCATGAGAAAAACACTCAACAGATTTGACAATTAGAGCAGGGTAACAGCATTGCATGGCACAATGTGAAGTAGTTTTTCCCAGTGGTTTTTGAGAGGGAGCTAAACAGATGTGCTCAAATATTTACAAGTGCACAATATTCACATGCTTTTCAAATGCTGACCCTGCTGATTCGCAGAAGTCTGCTTCAATCTGGAGACCAGCTACTGTGGTGACACGGGCTATTTATCACAGGTAACACAGCGGCACAGCCGCCAGCTCCCTGTGTACCTGTGTGCACCGTTATCTCCTACTCTTCTGACACTGATACACCACCTCAGCAACTCACCTGCATCACCAATTTGTCCCAACACAGCCCTGGCAGCAAACTGTGCCCTGCTGGCTCAGCCCCAGTTTTTGGGGTAGGAGTGGTTCCTGTGCCGCACCACTCCGAAGAGAAACAGGTTTGATTTCAGCCACAGCCATAAAAGTCAGGGTAGTTCAGTTGAAGTGTCACGAGGGCAAAGCGCTCCTGTAACAGTCTAATATTACATGTTTACTCTGTGTAATTCAACAGGGTTAGTCATCAATTATCTGCATCCAAGTGACCACCCGGAGGCCCAGTGTATTTGGCCTCGTCTGTCACTTAGCTGTCCCCTGTCATGCTTCAGTTGAGAGCTGAGAATGCCAGCTAACATTGTCCATATCACCAGCAGTGGAGGGTGTTTCATTGCCTTGTTTCCTTCAAAAGGAGCCCAAAGAAAAGTCAAGTTTGTTCAGCACAAGCTGGAGTTGGGGAGGATTCAGGTAAGCCAGATGGCAGTGTCAGTGATGAATGGCACAGACACTGTAGGGCTATGCCTGGATATCCTAACTGGGAAAGCTGAGCTCCACTGTACCTCACTGAAATATTGACTATTGCAGCAGTTGCTTTACACTGTTCAATTGGCTGTGTAATTACTTTCACAAATTAAACAAAAACAATGGTGAAAATATGTAAAATGTCACCTGGACTGAATTGTGGTTCAGCTCCCCAGTGAAAATGAGTTTGGCAGCCTCCCCTCACTTCTAATCTGCCTGATTTCAGCCTGAACGCCTCTCTGCTCTCAAGCCCAGGTTGGTGTTGCAGGTCAGGCTTTAGATGTGGTGTGGGTGCTGCTGTGTGAGGAGCTGCCAGCTATCTGGCTCAAACCAGGATAATCAGTGCCCCATTTTTTTCAAGCCATCCCACTCATTCTGTGCTTTGTATACTTTTTGGGTTGTTGTGCCTGCTCTCCTGGGCTTCTTCACTTTGAAAGGCAAACACGCAGTGATGCACTTCTCTCTTCTGCTCACATTTCTTTCCCTTTAGCATTTAGCCCTGCAAATGCCATAACTGCTCACTCAGTGAAGACAGATGAGGGAATGAGGAGGGGACAGATCGCCTACTTGCAGGTTTACAAGTCAAGAGGTCCCATCCATGCTGACTTCTCTTCAATAAGCTCAGTGCCACAGCAGGAAGTCAGACAAAATGAACAACCTGCCCTTCTCTTTCCTCTCCCTCCGTGGTCCCCCATGCTCCTCAGACAGCAGTTAGGGGGGATCAGCCAACTGGGGCTCTCCTCATTCCAAGGGGTCTCAGGCAAGCTGGCACACTCACCTTTCTTTTCATTCACTGCACTCTTGATAGGGCTGCACTTTGTTCTAATTTCCTTCTCTCCTTTTCCCATCTGAACGGGTTCCTGATGCAGCAGCCTGTGTTTAGGAGCTGTGTGCAGCTGCTGCACCTGAAGAAGTGCACCAAGAGACACTGCCATGGACCTGCAGACAGTAACAGCAGCTGCTGTGATATATCTCATGGGTTTTCAGGAACAGAGGTTAATTCACCCACTCTTGAGTGGGGACACTGGTAAACTCTGCGCTCTTGAGTCCCTGTGGAAAATACTATTATTCTCACACTGCCTTCACCACTGGGTGTGAAGAGCTCTACCCAGTGTTAGCTACTGCCCGGTCCTGGAGCCACTGAATGGCTTGGTTTTCTCTTCTTCTGGCAATTTAGATTGGAGAGCTTTTATAAAGTACCAAATGAAAGGCAGCTCTGTTTCAGCCACACTCTTGAAAGCAATATAGCTTAAATGCCAGTTACTGTGTATCCTGGAAAGAATGGGCAGTTGTGAGTTAGCTGTCTTGGGTTTGGTTCACAATGCTTCATGTAGAAAATGAGATCTCTGCATTCATCCTGAGGAGCAGACTAACCCACATACCTACAGTACAAAATTCACTCTTGGTGAAATGGGGAAGTTTATGTCCCAGTGAGAATCTGGATTGCCACAGCTGGATTCACCATCAGGCAGTCACAGAGAAACAGTGTGTTCTGTCAGGCAGGCTGGAGGAGCCCGTGCTTCTCATCAGATAGATGTAGTAGTGCCTTTTAATACTTTTTAATAGTTTACAAAATTATGATAAGCTCTGCAAGGCCATTTAAAATGGATAATCTTCAAGTGGTATTAAGGATTAAAATGGGTCTGCCTTGTATGCCTTAATGGGCCCCTCACAGACTGTTCAACATTATCAAAAGGTGATTTTAAGAGTTTGTAATAAATATGTTCCTTTGGGGAAGATTAGGAAACAGGGTGGGATTTGCCATCCTTCTGCTACCTCCAAATTGCTGTGCTTTAACTGAATTAATTATAGTGGGTCTGCCTTGAACTCCAGAGTGCCAGTTCACTTCTGATCTATTGCTCAGTAAAGAGGTTTGTCCTTAGGGGGAAATGTTTGCTCCGAGAGCCAGGGCTATTTAGTATTTGATTATCAGCCTAGGATAAATTAGTCAAATAAGGCTCCAGCTTTGTGAACACTTACGTGCATGTTTAACCTTCCATTCCTGAGGAGTCCTTTAGATTTCAAAGTGCAATAAAATAAAGTGTGTCTGCAGAAATCTTATGGGGACCAGGGACTATGAGAGTTATTTATTCACAAACCAGAAGTGAATGACTTCATTCAGAAAGTTTTCCTTTTGCAAGCTGTGCTTATCCTCTGCTAGTGTCCAGCCTCATCTTTGTTGCAAACCCCACCTTTTTCCACACCACTTTCAAGGGCTGGGTCTGAAATTGCAGGGAGCTTTGAGTGTATGAGTGAAACTGGATAAAATTATAGAAATTACCCTCCCTAAGCATTAATTTGTCATTTCACACTTTTCTGTATTGACAACGTTCATGTCCTTGGGCAACCGAGTTGTCAGAGTGGTACAAAACCCACAATAACAATCCTTCTCTGTCAACCTTCTGGGGTTTCTCTTTATATATCAATTCCATCGTACATCAGTTAAAGGATTTAAAGTACGATTATGAAACTTGCCTATTTCATAAAATGTTGAAGGTTGAACAATTTCTTGTGGAGCTCATCAGAAAACTTCTCATAACACCTACTGTCAGTGTCTTGCCAGCAATGTGCTTCCTGCTATTTTTGTCTGCCTAAAATGAACACACTGGAATTTATTGATTTCTTGAAATCAATAGATTTAGGAGGTTTTGGAGGACAAAGTGGTTTCTTACGGTTTTACCAAGTCTATTTGATGTTTGTTGGTTTTGCAGCAGGCTTTTACTCTCTTGGCTCCCCACCCCCCTAAGCTTTGTGCTTTGAAGTCAGCATTCCCAGAGCTTTCATACTGACTGACTTCCTGTTATTCTTCTTTCTGAGATACTGAGAACCCATTAAAACTGAGATGGTCCATATTTTCATGGGCCTTGAGTGTGATTTGGAGGCCTCACTTCAGGCAGAGAGCTTTCAAAAATCACAATACTCTTTGTATATCACCAAAGGGTTCTGTATAAATGCGAGTTTCCCAGAGTGATGTGTGTGTGAACCCAGAGAACTCCATACTTAGCTCCAGCCATATTTCTTGACTGACAGGTTATTTAGGTTATTGTCACCCAAACAGATCTTGGGCACAGGATATTAATTTTCTTAATGTGCTTAATCATATGATTGCAAAATATTAACATGTAATACAAGGGTATAAAAGCATTAATACAGTAATTTGTATTAACCCCACAATATGATGATATGAGAAATTGTCATCTGTATATCTAACTCACATTGGATTCAACCAAAAGACATTATAAATAAAGGTTAGGGGCTTGAAAATGTATTGAATTGGTCTGGTGATGGTTAATTTCAAGGAATAACTGAGGGAAGGGCAAAGGGGGGGTTCCTGGGGCTGGAAACCTGCTAACCCCATAGCGGGGTCGGTTGGTGTTGCCAGCTCACACGACAAGAGGAGCACATAAGCAGGCTGGGCAACACCCCTGTTCTAAGTGTGGCTGCATTTGCCCTTTTCATTGTGACTGCCTCCAAGTATGTAGTTCCAGTTTAACTCAGCCTAACAATACACACTTCCCAGATTTCAGATTGTGGATTTTGAGTTGATGATTAGTGCTTAAACTCTGATTCTGGGGTTAAACTCTGACTCAAGAAATTGAAGTGGGCATGTGCTCCTATTACCTTCTGCATTTCACACCCTTAATCCTATTTTTAGGCATCCTGGTGAATCAGCCCTGCTAAGGAAAATGCTAAAGCAGATACTTCCCTTGGAGCACACGAATAATCCTACACCAACATTTGAAGGCCGGGACTTTTTAGATCCGAGAATTCACTGAAAAACTCCAATGAGACATGTACTGCTTTTACTTTTACCCTACAGGACAGTGTATTCACATATTTTTGCCTGAAAGACCATGCTGGGTGACTGAAAGCATGTGTGGAATCTGGAACATTTATGGTGCAAACATCATTTCAGCATTCTCCTACGCAAGAGATGATGAAACTTCCTAAGATGAGAGCCTATGTAAATATGTGTTATCCATCAGCTAGGCAAACAGATGAGGGACTGCTGTTTTTAGAAGCTCCAGATGATGGCCATGATCCTGTAATGTGATTACTGTGAGCAGAGACCTACATCTGCAATCCAATTCTTGCTCTGCAGAGCCACTGAATATAAAAAAGAATATCCAGAATATAAAAAAGACTACCCTCCATAAATTCCAATGTCATCTTCTCTATCTTATTAATGCTTAATTTAAATCTTGACATCTAACTCTTCTTCAGCATTCTTGATCAGAGAAATTAATTTACAGTTTGTTCTGAAAGCATATCAGCAAATGGGCACCAATGCAGATAGCCATTTATTGCTCCAGCAGTGACGTTAGACAGCTTGTGCTTTTAACTGCATGGTACAAAATATATAAAGCTATTTGCTTGAGTTATTAATCCATGATGATCTGATGTAATGTGATCGTAAAAGTTCTTTTCCCAAAGAAGAAAAATACATGCTCTGCTCAGTACCTCCTGCTGACTCTCTGCTCCAAGGGAATGAACATACAGCTGAATTCTCCCAGCCAGGTGTGATCCAGGAACAAACTGGCAGCACATCTTTGTGTCTCCTAATGTAAATTTTAACTCACAGAAGTGGCCCACCATTAGTTCTGCAGTCAAAATGCTTGCTCTGTCTTGTCAAGAATCATGTTCCACAGAACATGCCACAAGCCCAGGAAAATCACCTGGTTTAAATCTCTAAAGAATGAAGTACGTGGTTTGCACTGATGTACTGAAGTATCACATGCAAGGCTGGCATTTCAGAACTCAGCCACTATAGATGAAATGGAAGCAAAAAAGGGAAATCTTGTACGAATTAGACAATAAATATTCTTAAAGACAACTTACAAAGACTAATGTCTCCAGAAGTGATCTGAACTAGAAGAGCTTAGCTCATCTGAAATAATCTGCTCCTCAGAACGTGGGGACACATTCCCTCAGCCTGCAGCTGCTAAACTGTCCAGCAGGTCACCCTAGGAAAACTGCATACTGAATTGGAATATTTGTCCTGTTCTCCTGTGACCCAAGTGTAGCTCTCTGTCTTTTTCTCTACCCAGAAAGAACATAAAACACAGTTAAACTTATCTCAGCAGCTCAATTTATGCTGCATATAGAGAACATTAGCTCTTGACTGTAAAATGCATACTTGGATTTGAATAAGTCAGCTTTGTCTTGGTATGGTAATAAGGAAAAAGAGGGTTAAGAAAAGATACGGTCATATACCTAAAGCTAAGAGAAGTTGGGTAATAGACATCAATATATGAAAAGTCTTTCACAGGACTCAACTTGAACAGAACAGTGGAAAAATCAAGGAACCTCATGGTTAATCATTGTAATGGATTATTGATAGTTGCCATTGGCCGAGAAAGAATTCAGACATTTCAGAGCCCTTGATGCACTTTGATCCTTTGGATGTTAAGCTCTGAAGCAGTGCTGAGTTTGGCAAATTGATGACAAAAACCCATTCTTACTTGAATGCTACTTTAGCTATGAGCTTTTCATTCAAGAAAGGGTTTTGTTGACAGCAAAATTATTTTCTTAGAAAAACACTAAATAAGAAGATGACAAATGCTGTTGTGAATGTTCACACAACTCCAGGAGCAATCAACCACGATTATTTAGACAGGGCTCCTGCAGGAATGGATGGAGCTAAAATCTTGAAATTTGGCAAGAATAAAGTCCTCGATAAGGAGCAGCACTTACAGTTGCTCTGGAGAAAATCTAGTTTCATCAGCGGGATTCATGCTCATTTGGAATTGACCATGTGCAGTAGAACATCTTGTCTGTATGTATGCAATTAAGAGATGCACAGTGAATAGTTGCCATGCAGTTAGTGTAACATATGCTCCAGTACTTCCAGACGTGACTACTGAAGTTGGTAGCTAAATCCTGATGTCTTCAACAAGGCCTCAATTTTAGTCAGATAAAAACTGCTACGTGTGAAAGCAGCTGGGGATCTTTCTCTCTTCACTGAGAAAATGTGAGAAAGAGAAGAGGAATCCATACTGAAGAACTGACTGAAAGGCTGGAGACGCTACAAGCACTGGCTGGTAGCATTCAGGAGATAGAATGATATTGCTACCCAGTCTGTGACCTGCTGTTTGCCTTCTGGCAGATGCTTTTCTATTTCTTGCACTTTGCCTGACGCATCTCAATAAGAAATCCTCAGCCTCACCCCTACCTAAAGGCATCAGGGCATTCCTTCTTAGTCTCCATAAGCATTGAAGTAATGTTGTTAATATTTAAATCCCAGGGCCATATGTACTATACTCTTTGGAAGAAGAAAGGCTGTGCTGGACCACTGTCGCAACATCTTGGTCTCAAGGGCTGAAGCTCACTTGGTGGCCTGTGTGATACAGGACTGTAAGAGGCTGCACACTAGCAAGGCAGTGATCTGAGGAGGAGCAGTCTTATTCCCAACACCAGTGGTGGATCTGAAGCCTCCTTCAGTCTATTGTGCCAAAATCCAGGGCTGAACTCTGCAAATCACATATATTTCCCCAGTGACCTACCCTGAATGCTGGCTCCAAACAGCCCCCACTGGAACTGTGTGTGGTTCCCCACTTGAACTGGCTGGTGTGAGCCCATCTCTCATCATGACAAGCCCAGCAGGTGATGCACAGGTTCATCTGGTGCTCCAGTTTGTCACCGATTCTCCAGCTCTGCAGACAGCAGGACTGTGCTGAAGCTTTAGACAAGGCAAACAATTTCAGGCAAGATAAGAACAGACTAGGTTTTTACCCAACCAGAATTTATTTATATGAGGCTTCAAAAAGTTCAGTAGTTTTAACTCCACTGCTGTGTGCTTTACTGCTGTTTTCTGGAACCAGGAGAGGAAGTAACAAATTAGCACAAGGGAAAGCATTCCTACAGCAACGTCATGGTGGGAAAAAAAGTCATGAACTGCTGGAAATCCACCCAAAAACATTCCTCTGATCTTCCAGGATTTTTTAATCTCTGTTCCAGATCCCAGAGGTCTATAATGCAATAAGTTTTGGATAGGTCTGCCCAACTCTGATGCCAAATTTGAACTGGGATTTTCGATGCTCTCCCCTGTCTAGTTTCCTTTTTCCAAGTCGGGGGTTGGAATGTTTTCCTTCTCATTTTGAACTCAGGGTGTCCAGCGTATAGCAAAACCCGATGAGCTGGGGCCATGGTGGGGACATAGGCTGGACAGCAGCTGGACACTGTACTCAGAAAAGCCACCTGCTGTGACCAGGATCTCTGTGAACCTCAGAGGGTGCTGTCCCACTGGTTCCACAGCTCCTTCCTTTTCCTCCATGAATGCCATCCAAGAAAGTGGGTCTGTGCACCAGCTCTTTAACTCCACCTTTAACTCCAGGACCAAATTGCCTGCCCTGGAGCTGGATTCTGCAGAACTAATCTGAACATCTGCATTTGAAAGCCCAAAGTTAACATCATTGAAAAGCAGGTCGGATTGTGTTGAACCATAATAGCCAGCAGGTAATTCAAGTGTGAATCCTCAGTCTAGCCCGTGGATCTGTGTGTGTCCTGAAAGTGAATGTAAACACACCACACACACCCCCACTCCACGGAAGGTTATGGGGAACAGTGGCTGGCTTCTTATCCACACAGCAGAGAAACATCCCTGCAAGGTCATGGACAGCATTCCAGCTCATCAGCGCTGCAGATAAACACACTTCCTTCCCAAAGAGCATATGAAAACAGCTGTTCAGCATTACAGTGTATTGCAAATGATTTCTTGTCTCATCAAAGGCAGTTGTTCTTGGATAATGCAAAGGTAGGGGTCTGAGAAGCACCTGGCACCTGCGCTGAGCTATGCTGCTTGGAGAGGAAGCTGGGGCAGAGGAAAGGCAGTGATTTGCCAGATTCATTGGTTTGCATCCAACATTTATTAAGATGCTTTTGTGAATTAAGTGGAGGGGAAAAAGTCAGGTGTTTAATGACCAGACTTCTGAAGCAGGCAACATGTCAAATATTTCTCCAATGGTCTTACAGTAACTTGTTGCACTTTCCTTGCTTCAAAAATATTGGTAGGTCTCAATCTCATGAGGTTCAGTGCAATGTGGACCTGTGCAGGGAGGCACAGCCACAGGCTGGGGTGAAGGAAGGGTCTGTGGGGAGCACATCAACAAGAGGGGCGGAGATAAGGAGCATGTCATGAGGGGGAAATGACAGAGGGGCTGCAGCACCGTGGAAAACTAGACCTGCTAGTGCATGGAAAGAGAACAGGATAGGACCGAGGACCTGGCCTGGGCAGGTACAGAGGTGGGGTCAGCCAGGGCCCTGACTGGAGGACCAGAGGTGGACTGGGACATGTGGGTCCTCCACTTGCTCTGCAGTAACCTGTAAAGCAGACAGCTCCACATTTCTCCTGTCTCATGACCAAAAGCACAGAGACAGGGCAGCCCACACTGCGTGTGACTGCTGAGGAAGCAGCACACCAGGCCCTGCGGGGCCTCCTGGCAGGAGGCAGGAAAACATGCAGAAAAAAATGTGTTCTAGTACTGTCCTTGTCCTTCCTTTAGTTGTAAAGTTACCCAGGACAGTGTTTGTTTATCATCCTAGGCTTGCATGTGTGAATTGAGTGCTGACTCGCTGTTTAAAAGCCCCCACAATGGGCAATCTTTCAAAGGCCACATTAAAACCATTAGTTTGCTGTATTGGGACAACTGACAGTTGATGGAAATGCTTTAGAACAGACAGAACCCACAGAAATACATAACTCAGTTCCTCCAAACTGAAGGCATCCATCCACCCCTCCCTAAAACATTTCTGTTAAGGTACTGTTTACACAGATTTAATCAGTTGTGTCACTGGGGCACAGCAAAAACAGCAATGTGACCTGCTGAGATTTAGCACCAGATTGCAATTTACAATCAAGGCACCAAGAGTCACTGAAGTGCATAGCTCCTGCCCCAATTACTAATTAATCAGACCCAAAGAGGTCTCCATAAAAGGCATTGCAGTCAGCTATGAGCCCTATAAATTCAGAGGGCTTCTCTATGCTTTATGTAGGAAAGGTGACCTGTGAAGCTTTGCATCCTGCTGTTAGGTGCTGGTCACAGAAGAAAGCAACCTTCTAATTTGGTTTTGTTGGGTTTTTTCCCTCCCTCCCTAGTAGGAATGCAACCAGCTTGATTGCAGTAAAGCATTGTTAAAAAGGCAGTGTGAGATGTTGGGATGAAATGAGGTGACTAACTTGCTTTCTCAAAAGCGTGACTATTCAGATGCTTCTCTTTGGTTTGGTTATTTGTTTCTTTGGGTATTTATTGTTGTTCTTTTAAAATGTGCTTAAAAGTGAGTAGCATAGTGTCAATAGCTGCATTGGTCCCTAGCAGTGGGGTGGTGACGCAATGGCTCAGAGAGGGCACATGGCCATAAGCTGCAGTGAGCCAGATGCTGCAGGTCCTGCTTGTGCGTGGGGCTTCTACCTCCTCCCCTGGGAGCTTGTCCTGCTGGAAAGTGCTGTGTGGAGGGACAGCAGCAGTGACCTGCTGGCCATGCAGGGAGCAGTTCCCAGCAGGCTGAGCCTCGGCCTCTCAGCTGCCTTGGGCGTGCGAGGAGCGGATCTTGCTGCTGGCAGGGGGGCGTGGAGTCAGGGCCTCAGGGGTGCTGCCAGGGCAGGGTCAGAGGGGGATTTAGCTGGGGTGAGCCCCTGGGCTGAAGGACCTGCTGAGCCCATCGTTTGGGTGCTGGTGGCACTCAGTCTCCAGCCTGGCACTGACCTTGCTCTTGGCTTACCTGGCCACGATGTGTGTTGGGCTAAGTTTTTTCTGAGCCCTTCAGAGTGCCGCTGCCTTTGCGTGGGACACAGGGGCTTTGCCAGTGGCTGTGGCGTCTTGGCTTGGGGCTGTGCAAGGCCTGTCACCCGTGGAGGAAAATTGAGGGGAGTGAGGCAAGGGCTTGGCAGTATTTGTTGAACTCTTGCTGGGTTTACAGAATTTGAGGCTTTAAAAGCTGCACTGTGGGTATCCAGCTGGGCTGGAGGTGAGCAGTGCTGCTCCCCGGGGGCTGGTGGAGATGCCCCTGCACACATTTCCCAGCAATCCCCAGCTTCTTTCCAGGGCTTAGAGAGTTTTCTGATGCCATTGGCTCTACTACACTGGTGTATGTTGGGCTCAATGGGCTCTGAAAAACATCTCAAAGAGTACCTCAATCATTCCTCAATATATCTTTCAAGGTAAAAGAGGTAATTCTGACACTATAAAAAAAACTAGAGAAGGAAATATAAAAGTATGAGCTAGATTCTCCCATTTAATGTTTTTGCTCACTTTATTGCATTTCATCTCATTACTTTTATGGTGAGACCAAACCTTCCTGATGTTGATAGTCCAAAATAGAAACCCACAATTTTTAATACATGCTTTTAGATGAAACCACAAGATATTGTGAAAACAGACAGTGCAGTGTGTCATTAAAGTGAGTTATTTAAGTATAAATAGTCCATTTTCTATTTTTTAAGAGTTCTGTCTATATTTTAGGAGATGATATAGATTTATTTTCTGAGGGCTAGAAATAACAGGGTAAAATCTTGCTGGTGGTATTTTTCTAGTCACTTTGTCAAATGCACGACTGCGCACATTACATAGGGGAGAGAAAAAGCCTTCCCTCTTCTCACCCCTCAGCAGCATAACAGGGAACAGAACTGCACATCTGTAAATAAATGGATCATTAGATTCTCATCAATTTGTAAGCTTCACTTGATGTATGGCTAAAATAATCCCACAAGGATAACTAAAGAAGTGTTTGCTTTCAAGCACACAGAACGCAGACCAGCAGAAACACTATTTCAGTTGAACTCAGTAGGCTGGGATTTTTTGTTGTTGGCTATTTTTTTTTTTTTACAACAGTCCACATTGAAAAATTATTTTAGATGCATTGCTACCAATATATTCATTAGCTGAGGATCTCTGGACATATTAAAAGAACACAGTAAAACAACTAATGATGCACTTGAGCAGTAACAGGTTGTCATTAGAGCAGCATCTGCTCTCATCAGAGTTAATTATTCAGTTGCTTTGTTTTCCAAGTAGGTGTCTGGTAGAATTTAGCAGAATCTTAATTAAAACACATTTTCAAACTCCATGGATGCTCATCTCATCTAAAGAAATCAAGACAATTTCCACCATAAACATCAAGCTTCAGTTGAGCCATCAAACAGCAGAAGGATCTCAGCCAAGGCAAGTTTTAGGCATTAACCATTACAGTGCCAGTAGGATGCAGGTTGCCGTGGAACAGTGCCCTGATGAACTCCCCTGACAAACTGTCCTGTGCACATACCCACAGCCAGCACAGGCACACAGTTAAGTAATGACAATACTCACGCTGTGTAATTGCAATTGTAACTGTACTGTTTTCACCGTACAAACCCTTCAGCTGCTGCTTGTTAGTTCTGAGCTGCAGAGGGGCAGCGGGTGCTCCCAGGAAACAGGAGCCACTCCACGTTCAGGCACAGACCTGCCCTTCTGCCCACTTCTGCTGCTCTGAACAGCACTGCCCTGTGCAGGTCCCCTGAGCTGACCTAGCAGCAGATGCTGGCGCTTTTGAAACTCTCCCTGCTCTCTTCCACAGTGCTGGAGAAAGATGTCTTTCCTCTTATAAAGACCTCTCTCTTGGAAAGCCAATGGAAGTGTTCTGTCTTTGGGCATAAAAAGATTAAGTGATTATTATGAGGCTGCACTGACTGTCAGAAACTTGCTGCTAATACAGTAGCCACAGTCATGCCAGAGAACTCTTCCCATCGGATGTGGTAAACCCAGCATGCTCCCAGGATGCTTTCAGGGAAGGAGTAGGGAACGGGACAAATCCATTGTTGTGTGTTTCCACTCAGCTAAAAACTCTCTGTAAAGAAAACACTCTGAGGTAAATAAGCTGAGGTTCAGCCTGTTTCACTTGAATGCCAATATCTATGGTTACTTTCCAGGGTCTCCTCTTTATTAGATTTCAGCTAGTGCATACCAAAAAAGTTCAGTCTGTGAGCAAAACCTTTATTTCCCAGTGGCCAGCACAGAATATGAGAACTTAAATCCTAAGCTTGGAGTTTTTTGCTGCAGTGTATTGACTTACACTTGAAGCTAGTTGGGAAATTTCTATCATAAAAATGCTGTTTCATCAAAAGAAAATATTTCATGAAAATAGAGTATTCTAAGCAGGCTAAAACAGCTGCATTCCTACTTGTAGATGGGAATATTCTGGTTTTTCACATTGAAACTGGTTTTATAAAGAACATTTTTATTTGTAATGTTATAAACAGTTTTTTGAAAACTGGATGAAAGAAAAAAAAACCAAAATTGTCATGACACATTTCAAGTTTACCACAATGTGGTATCTATTTCAATCCTATTTTATAGAGCATTTCAAATCTTTTTGGGTTGGTGATGTTTGGAAATGGAGCTGCATCTGGAGAAGTTTACTTTTGTCTTTGCTTTTCTGATCCCTTTTAAAATAAAAGCCATTCTGATTGAGACTACCTGTCTGCTGTGAAAGGGAAAAATGGAATTCCATAACTCAGTGACTGTATTTTAATGGCTTGTACAATTATTTTAAGGTCATTTTGAGGAGCTGAGCAAGCAAACCCTCCACAGGGCAGGGATAATTCCAGGCTGTGCAGGACTTGTTTGGCGGAAATACCTTCTGGTTTGCATTCCTTAAGGGAAAACAAGCTTCTGAAGGACACCAAGGTATTCCTTACATGTATTCTCTTCCTCCCCCACGCTGCTGTTTCTCACCTCAGAGCAGCTGTAAGAACTGTTTCCCCATCACCATCTTCCCTCTTCCCACCACAAGTGACTCAGGATGAAGCTGCCAGCTTTTCTCTCCTGCCTGGATGGCTTTTCAGATCTCACATCTGACAAACAGCATACTGCAGGAGCACAGCAGTCCTGGTGAGAGGAGATGGACATCTCGGGGTGTCCTGAGGGGTTTGAAAGGACACACCTTCATTTTTCATCGCAGGCCTGAGCAGTAGGACTCGCTTTCTGGCACACTGGCTCCCTGGGCAACAGGGCTCAAAGCAAGAATGAACTGATAACCAAGTGCTACCACCACCTCTGAAACCACAAGCTTTTCTCCAGAATACTCAGTTTTACATCAGAATTATTCTGAAAACTGGCTTGCACCAAACAGCTAATGGTCCAAAGTTGAGCACAGGCAGAAGATGACCTGAATAACTCACCCACAGTTTTATCCCTCGGAACAGTCCAGGCTCCCCAGACTGACACTGTTAGGAGCCCCACTGATGCCTGATGAGGCTACCTGGAAACAGAGACTAGACAGGAGTAAGGGAATAAAGGTGATATTCACCTGAAAGGCCTTCAAAGGTGCACCCTGGGGAGCCCAGAGGCTGCTGCCAAAATGGACCCCGAGATGGATGACAAGTCACGAGTTCTTCACACTTTTATAGGTTTGGTCCATTTGCATATCAGCATAAATTCTCCAATTTAAACTTTAGCTACTGATGTAAGTTCTCCAAGCTCAGCCCCTCTTCTCCAAGATGCTGGTTTACACAATTCTGGGCCCAGGACAGCCTAGATGTCCTTGGACTGCAAACCCAGAGACTTTGTTATGTCTATCTTAGCATGAGAGAGCAGCAGCAGCAGCAGGCTGTAAGACACTTCAGAGTTTTACAGTAGGCAATACAGAATAGAAAAGCTAAATCAAGGCATCACCACCACGGCTGCTTGTACTCTCCTTCACTGACTAACAGGCAAAGCAGATCAACAAAGCTGGGGGCATTTTCATGCCACAGCACTGGTGGATGACACAGAGCACTGCCGTGTTGGAGCTGTGGGCTCCTGTTTCAGCGGGCACCGAGCAGCAGTGGCTGCAGCTGCCACGGAGACAGCCTGTGTTTGGGGAGCTTTGCTGCTGTGCTCCCTTTTCAAGGCTCATTTTTGCCTAGAAAAAAACATATAGGGACCCCCCCAGTGTTGGAGGCTGCTTGTGCATGACCACTTTGGGTGTTCAGACCTCACAGAAAAGTTGCCAGGATTTGCTGCTTGGAGGGGAAAACACCTGGGCTGTAGTGGTGGCCTGTCCTGAGGAAAGGAGGCATTTTGGAGGGAAAGGGGATTTTTTGGTTGTCCTGCTCCTGTCATCGGAGCATTCGTTGTGCACAGGGAAAATAAATAAATGAGAGCAGTACTTTGGTCTTCACAAAAGCAGCTGTTATTCACTGCTGAGTGGGGTTTCTTCTGAAGAGTGGCTGCTTTCCAGCAGAGGTGGGTGCTGGAGCCTGCAAGCAGCACGTGTGTGTGAGCTCCACGTGACATCTGATGGAAGACAACCATCACAAGCTGGCAGCACCTCTCTGTGCCAGGGCAGTGGAGAGGGCCACTGTTGCTGTTCCTGTGGCTGTCATGTAGCCGTGGTGACTCAGCCAAGCTGGACCTTGCACATGACCCTCACTTTTGAGAGAGAGAAACATGTATTTACTCACTGCCATGTGCCTCCAGGAGAAAGCTCTACCTTATGCCATCCTGTCCAATTGGAACTTGGGTCAAACAGCTGCTCAGCCAAATTTTGTGCACGCACCTTTGCAAGCAAATGTATCTGCATGTGTGTTTACACTTAAGCACACAACTTGCAGCTGGCATCTGCGTCGTGTGGAGCTCGGCACGCCGGGACTCTGCCACTGAGCGGTGTGGGCTGAGCTGGGGCTCTGCAAGGACCAGACAGGACACCCACCAGGACACCCAGCTTGCCCCATTCGAGCTGTGGACCAGAACTCTGCCTTTTTGCTGTGAAGATTTCTGTGCCTGCAGAAGTGTGTTTTTCCACCCAAAGTGAGATCAGATGGGTTGTAATAGCAGAGTAGGCAGAGAGGGGGGCATGTAGCAAGCCCAAAACTGTAAGTGGGGAGCTACAGTGATGCAAATAGCTCATTCCCAGAACTCACACTTTCGGCTCAGTGATATGATCTGATCAAATTTGTCAAATTCTTTGACAGTTTAAAAAAAAAAAGGAAAATGAGGACTCTATTTGGGTAAATGGATTTTTATTAAAATCTTTATAGCATATTTTGTTTCACTCAGAACTTAACTTGAATCAAGTGCCAAAGACTGAGTTTCTAGTGAAACTCTGTTTCCTCTTCCTTTTGCCTGGGCCTGATTGCAGGATCAGCACCCACACTGCCCTGACTGATGTGCACAGCGTTATCAGTGTGGCAGAGGAGCCAAGCCCCCAAGAATCTTCATCTGCGCAGAGCAGACTTGGGGTGCCTGCCACTGCAGGGGCCTGGGTCCTGCCAGAACACCCCAGGGCAGCACAGGTCTTGGTGGAGCAGGGGCAGCTGTGAGAACTAAACTTAGCCCTCTGAGGTGCCCCTGGGCAGGACAGTAACAGGGCCTGGGCACCAGGTGCTCCACGTTAACCTCTAGGTGAGCTAATTTTTTTGCATTGATTTCAGCTGAAGCTCAGAGGAAGGAAGCTGAGGCTGACCTGCAGAGGAGATGCAGCGGTGAGAAGAGCTGAGCTGCACCAACCAACAGGGACATGGGCAGCAAAGGCTCACTGGCTGCTTCCCAGGTTCCCTGTTGCCCGCCTGCCACTGCTGCAGTAGGAGTAGAAATGCTGCATGAATACCACCGAGTGGTTTGGACTCTGCCAGGTAAGATGGTGTGAGCATGTATTTGTGGCCAGGTGGTTTGTTTTGTGGTGCTCTGGTGGGTTGTTGTGCTTGGCTTCCTGGTAGGGATACTATTTACTGCCTTCTGTACTGTTTGAACCCAGCTGTGGTGGTTTTGCTGTGATAGTGCCTGAGTGAAGTATTGCAGAGACTGCTTCTTGATGGCCTTGTGAAAACTGAGATGAGAGCGAGTGATGTTAATGAGAGGGAGAGGGGAAAGCTATGCGCTTGGGTGTAAAATCTGTTTTTAAAACCAAGATGCTCGCTGTGCTCTGAAGTGCGTTGTTGCTGCCAGGGTTTGATCCAGTTCTCAGTTCAGCCAGGCTAACTGGTTCTGGGAAACTCCTCCTCCTTTCCCTGCAAATACAACATCAGCTCAATTAATCAGACTCCATGCAGTGAATTGAAACCCAAAAAGTCGCCTCTGACATTTATCTCTGTCTTCATTCCTGGGGGAAAAAACACAGGCACACAAACCCCTCCTAATGAAAATCAGACAGTGTGAGCAAGTGGCTCTGAAGCAAAGTTTTTCTGCTCCTAAACTGTACTTCAAGTCATTACAAGCTTTGCTTGCCAACCTTACAGTAGCTGAAGCAGTATGTACAGCCTGTGATACGCAGACTGGAGTAAAACCTTCTTCATGACATTTTGTTGTATGGGAAAGCTTGAGTTTTTGGAAGACGCTTCGATAACACAATATGGAAAGCATGCTATCTTAGCATTTCCTACGCCGACTTGGAATGCCTTCTGTTTGGAGAAGATCCACTGGCAAGTGAGGGAAGGTCTGAACAGTCAATTTAGATTTTCTTTTAAATGTATTCTGTATGCATATATTGTGGTTATTTTGAGATTTTTGCCTTCTGGAATGATTACTGTCTGATACCAGATAGAAAAGTCATTATGCATAAAACATAGGTGTACAATGAGTTCAATAGCTATGGGGAGCTGTGGATGGAACCAATTAAGTTTCATTAAGAGATGCAGACCTTATTTGTCTTTAAAACCCTATTCCACACCTGTGGAGCTGTTACCATGAAATTAAAATCAGTTGTTGAGGCTGCTTTCACTTTCTGAAGCATGCTTTTGCTGAGGACACCGTAAAAACGGAGCAACACGTAATTGCTGACCCTGGATCAAATGCATGCTCTGTGTTTTATACCCTTCTGCAGTTATGTCCTTCGACACCCAGCTCAGCTAGGCTTTGGAGGGAAGTTGGGAGTCCCACCCTCTTTGACCAGCGTCGGTCCCCTCTGGGCTGTACCCTGAAAGTCTGGCAGCACAACTTGCCCAGAAGGGCAGCCTTCCATCCCTGTTTGAGCATGCAGGGCTACTCCTGCCCTGTGGTACAACTTGTGTTGTGCAATGGGAGCATCTGTGTGTCTCTTTCAAAGAGCTTACAACTCGCAGGGGAAAGTGAGTGGGATGTTATCAGAATATGTAAAAGTGTTTTGTGCATTATATCTATATTAAATGCCTTTGAGATGACTGTGAGTGGCAGGAGGATTGATGTGGTTGACTGGAACGGTTGGCTGGCCAGTCTGTGTTGGTGGAGGAGAGGAAAGGCTATGCAGGAGGAATGGCAGCACTTGCATTGTTCAGAGTGGCACAACAGAAAGGACACAGATGGCTGTAAGAGAGGTGCCAAAGTGACTGGATAACCCCACTCATCTACAGCATTAAAGGAAACAGCCTTGGGGTAGGAAAGTGGAAGCTCATCTTAAGGGTATCTCATTGCACCCTGTACTGCATATATAGGGCAAAGACAAAATAATAATACTTCTTTCTTGTCCCTCTCTGAAGGAAAACAACAGGGAGGACAACAGTTTAGTAACTAAACTTGGCAGGCAGCCCTGTGTACCTACAGCCTCTGCTTGGTGCCATTGCTGCCCTGCTCAGAGCATGGCACAGCTTCAGGATGGAGCATGACCTGCTGCTGGGGAAGACAGGGAGCTCCTCTGGCTCCTCGCCTCCTTCCTGCTCTAAATGGAGCTT
This sequence comes from Aleadryas rufinucha, assembly GCA_013397815.1. Classification (NCBI taxonomy): domain Eukaryota; kingdom Metazoa; phylum Chordata; class Aves; order Passeriformes; genus Aleadryas; species Aleadryas rufinucha. The sequence continues at coordinate 274,876 of VZTH01008177.1, read as the reverse complement.
GGGTGTCTGGGTCCAGCAGGGCCAGCACGTGGCCTTATCCAAAACCTGGCCCAGTAAGCCCTGAAGCTGCTGCCCTGTAGCTCCAGCAGCCTGATCCAGCTCTCTGTACATCTGGGCAGCGAGTCAAAAATGTGGGATGGTCAACTCTGCCATGGCTTTGTGGAGCCCTTAGCCTGCATGGGAAGGGGAGGCAGTGAGCTGCCTCCTTTCCTGCTTTCAGGAAGCACAGCTAGCATTGGCCGTTGGTTGCTGCTGTGCAGTGACTGCTCCTTATCTCCGGCCAAAAGCCATTTGGTTGCCCCAGTGCTAATACCTGTGTGGAGTTGTGCCACGCTGCCCCCTCAGTGCTGGGGAGTGCCTGTCACAGACAGGGAGAGTGTCGGGGCCCGTTGCTGAGCTCTGAGTTCACACCTGACTGTTCATAAGCAGCATTAACTAAAATTTGAGGCTACAGGCTAGCACGGACAGCAGCTTTCTCCTCCTTTCCTCTCCCCTCTTGGAGGATGCAGCTGTGCAGTTGCCAAAATCACAGTCAAAACCTTCTTAGCCCCGGGCACTCAGGGATGCTGTGCAGTATTAAAGCCAGTAATCTCTGTGCTAAGTGTAAGCAGCTAGAGAAAGGCAATCCAAAAAGAGCATGAATGGAAGGCTGGAAAAAGAGCCTCTTGATTATTCAGTTTTTAAGAGGGGAAATGCTGCAAGAGCAGCAGAACTTAGGAATCCTGTTTTCTCACTGATGCTCTCTCCCATGGCTTGATTATCTTGTGCTCATCCTGATTAAAGCTTTTCTAGTGGCTGGAGTATAGCTTTGCTTTCCCATGCAGGATTTGTGGTATCTAATAGCATGGGTAATTTTACATTGTGGTCTTATTCTTCAGAGGGTACGTATAGAGTTCAAGTCTCTATACGTATTTTCTTGAGACTCCTAGGAATTTGGTACATCTGAGATTCCTCAGTGGCATTAATTTTGACTGAAATCAGCCATCAGAGCATAGTAGGACCAGAAAGGACTGGAAAGTAAATAGTATAGTTGCATAAATCTTGCCTCCTTAACAAATCATACCATGAAAAAAATCTAAATATTTTAACAGCATGCTATTGCATACCAGGGTCATTTCTTCTCCCACATCCCTAGCTGAAGGTTCACATGATGCTTTCAGCACACCTGTTCTCTTATTAGGCTCTGGTATTGCAAACACTTAGGGGTTTTTGCCTCAGCAAGTGCCCTGGAAGCTGCAGAGCTCTTGCAGGACTGAAATGAGGCACACAGCTACTGCTGGGCAGCCAGGGTGTTAGACAGGTTTGTGGTGGAGCAGAATAGCCTGCATTCCTGAATCTGGTGAGGCTTCCCAAACTGCTGCTGGTGGTGGCTGAAAGTGTTTTAACATCATTCCCATGGGCAGAGGGATCTGCTGGCCCAGCTCAGGCAAAGGGTGCGACGCAGGGTGCCCTGCTGTGAGGTGACACTGTGTCACTGTCCCCCTCATGGGTGACAACGGTAGGGTCCCATACTAGAGGGTGCTGGGCACGATGCTGGTATTAGTGTCCCAGCTTTGGCACAAACACACGGGAGCTGTGTTCATGTCAGGAAGGAAAAGGTTTTTTCAGGATCTGTGGCCTTCGGTGTGAACTGACGTAGAAAATGAAGTGCCCATGGGAGGCATTGAGCCCTAGCTTTGGGGAGGAAGGAACTCAAAGTTTAGCAAAACATTCCCAATCTCAGAAAAATGCTTTGCTTCAAAACTCACAGGAGGAGTGCCTCTGACATGCTTTCAGTGCTGTCCCAGCTCAATCTGCAGCATCCAATACAAAGCCCATTGCGGAGCCTCTGCCGATCGGCGCGGGCATGGCCAAGCGCTGCTGGCAGTCGCTCCCCTGCTCAGCGCTCGGCGCCGGCGCCAGCCAGAAACAAACAGGCAAAGTGCCGCGCCAAGGAGAAGGGAAACATCTTACTCCTTATTTAATCAATATCAACAGACATATTAACAATCACATGTCAACACGTGCAATTATTTGTAACCCACCAGTAAACACGCTCGCTAGGCCAGAGTGGAGGTGCCCTGCAGAGGCAAGGAGGCAGGGGCGTGTTTGGGAGTGCGCTGTTTCCTCGGGAGCTGCAGACGGGCTGGGTGCAGGGTGCTGCGGGCACAAAGCTGTGCAGGGGAGTGATGCCTTGAGATTTAGCTCTTGTATTCTGTATTGCCTACTGTAAAACTCTGAAGTGTCTTACAGCCTGCTGCTGCTCTCTCATGCTAAGATAGACATAACGAAGTCCCCAGGTTTGCAGTCCAAGGACACCTAGGTTGTCCTGGGCCCAGAAATGTGTAAACCAACATCTTGGAGAAGGGTGGCTGAGCTTGGAGAACTTGCATCAGTAGCTACAGTTTTAATTGGTGAATTTATGCTGATATGCAAATGAACCAAACCTATAAACGTGTGAAGAACTCGTGACTTGTTGTCCACCTTGGGGTCCATTTTGGCAGCAGCCTCTGGGCTCCCCAGGGTGCACCTCTGAAGGCCTTTCAGGTGAATGTCACCTTTATTCTCTTACTCCTGTCTAGTCTCTGTTTCCAGGTAGCCACTTCAGGCATCAGTAGTGCTGGCACTGAAGAGCATCACAGCCCCATCGGTGGCATGTGTTCCTGGGCTGCTGCACTTGGGTGGCAACACACAAGGGCAAAGTCATCTCCTCTGATGGAATGCACCTGCAGCAACCACCACATCTGCTCTGGGCCCCACATGTGTTTACTCCTGTGCAAGCTTTGTACAGAGGCCTAGAGCTTCCTTGTTGGTGGCTGCCTGTGGCTAGCAATGCTGCAGCTTTGTGCTGTGTATGCTATGGGCTAGAAGAAAAAGTGGTGTCTAGTAAGTACAAATCCAAGGTCTGGCCTACAGCAGAGTGATGGGGGATTGGACTCTGCAGGCTCTGGCAGTGACAGGGCAGCTTGCAGCAGGGATGGTGTGAGTCAATGATTCATAGCCTGCCATGCATGGGTGGGGACAGAGGAAGTAGCACTCTGGGAGTGGTCCAGGGAGGACCTGCAGGAAGGCTGATGATGATGGATGAGCCAGAGCACAGCTGGGGCTTCAGGTTCTCTCTCATCTGTGCAGGAAGTGGGAGTAGCAGTGTGGTGCTGCTGCAATGGCATTGGTTTAAGAATAAACTAAGCCTCAGTGCTCCTTATCCATGTGAATGCAGAAAGCGTCCAGTCTCAGGCTTCTCATTTCTTCCCTGGAACAAATGAAGTTTCATGAGTCCTACTTGCTGTCAATGAGGGTATGTCTGTAAAGAGAGGTAAAGATAAACCTCTGCTTTAATTTGAGGAATGTAAGTCTTTCTCTAGTGGCGAAAGCCCCCACTGCCCCCCAGGTGAATGTGCTATCGAATATGAGTGTGTGCAGACAGGGCTGCACAGACCATTTGGGTGGTGGGTTGGTGGGGGGGATGCTTCCTTCCCGCTCCTGGGGTGAAGGGGTGGTGTGGGGAGCACAGCAGAGCTCGGGTGTGGGCTGCTTTCCTGAGCCCCTGTCTGGATGTCAGCTCCAAGACCATCCACTCCCTGCAATATTTACAAATATATCTGCCTCTGAAATCTGCCCAAGTTTATCAATGAGACAGGAATAACATTACAGAGCTGTGCACACACATGTTATACATTCCCCCAGCAATAATTCCTTCCTCCAGTTATGCTATGTATTTAGTGCATTCCTCTAGTATGATAATCATCAACATGCTTTAAAAAAAAAAAAAAAAGGCTAACAAGATCAAAACAAAACATAGAAGCTGGCCAGATAGTGGGAAGAGAGTGCTGCAGCCCTTGAGGCTGGGACTTCATCGTCCTGGCAGCCTCTGACCTCTTGGAGGACAGCGGAGCCGCTGCCTGTTGTGAGAGCAGCAATGCTGTGATGAGGGGGGTGACAGCAGCCAGCCCCACTCGCTGCCTGCCGGGCAAACGGAGGGGGCTGGCAGGGGCAGAGGGGAAAGGAAGGCTAAAACATAACAGAAGTAATAGAAAGCAGCTTGAAAATCTTTTCTCTATTTATATATTGACCCACAGAGGCGGGGGAAGTCGTGTGGTGTGTTCAGCTGTTGTTAGCTGCCTCCCCTGTGCCGAGGGTGAGGGAGCTGCCATGAGACCACAGCCAGGCCCGTGAGCCAGCTCTGAGTCCCTTGAGCAAGAGGTGTGCTCTTCTTTCCCAAAGCAGATGCTTTGTTCTTGGGCTCAAAACCTGCTTTCCCACAGTTTGCATGTGAAGCAGTAAGTGGTGCAAGGCTGTTAGCTGTGTCACAGGGTTTTGTTTGTTTTTAAAATTGATTTGAGGGCTCTGTATCTGCTGATGTTCACCTAATAATGAAATGTTCTTGGGTTTTCTGTGGCCGGTCTCCTCCCTTTGGCTTGTCCTCAGCGCAAAGCAATTGCTATTCCTTTCCTTTCATTCCATTTGCTTGGGCACGAGCACCCTGTGGCCACTAACTGCTCTTGAGCCAGTAAGACTGCAGGTGACTGTCTGCACTCTCTGTCCTTGCCCTTGCTATCATCAGATGGTGCCATGTTTGCCCCCAGATATTTCTTCTGGTCATTCCTGTGGTACCCTGGCCACAGGGTACTGGCCCAGTGCTGCTAGGAATGCTTTGGGCAGCATCTTCCCAGGCTTTCCTTAGCCAAGACTGATGGGCAGTGTCTTTTGAGGGAGAGAAAGATGAAGAGGAGTTGCCTGTGTCTGTTTGCTCTCTGTGGGGCACCCGGTGTTGTGAGCCTGGCAGGAGCCATTCACCCAGCATGTCTGGGTAGGAATCAGCAGTTGCACATGTACTTTTCCCCCCTGCATCCTGCTCCCTTGCTTTGTGGGAGCTGTTAGCTTTCCTGGTGAAGCACATGCTCAAGCATCTCAATGACAGCATGCTCCTTTCAGCCTGAACATGTTACCTGCTTGCTAGTAAGCATGAGAAGTGATGGAATGCATCAAAGATGGCCTTTACCACAAAGGCTCGTGTGGATTCCCAGGCTGCCCAGTTTCCTTCCAGCTACCCCATGCTCGCCATGGCCTCCCAGCCCAGGGGCACCTCACTCTGCCACTGAGATCGACCGAGCTGTGAGGCCATGGGGTACTCAGGGATCACAACTGGCAGCCGCAGGTATCCAGGGGACCTGGTGGCAAGCGGTGCTTGGAGAATCGGAGTGGCTGGGAATCCCCACCTGTGCCACCTCCCAGCTTGCCACCAAGCTGTGTCAGCTCCAATGCCTGCAGCCTCTGCTCCGTTGACAGATGCTGCACCCTAACCCACTGACAGAGGGAGGGCTGCTGGGTTTGGGAAAAATCCCAGCCCTTCCAGGATATACCAGTGCTGAATACTTCCTTAGACTTTTGTTTTCTCCCTAAAGGCAAGAGACACATGTTTGGGAAAGGAAAGCAACTTTTTGCTTCCAACCCTTCCTAATACAATTGCTTATTTTCCGTTCCCCAGGAGAATTTAATCAAAGCATTTCAGCCAGGCAGCCTGTGCAAGCCCTGCTTCCAGGGTCTGCCATGGCAAAGCAAACTTTCCTGATGTCTGAGGGGCAGGAGCACATGAAGTGGGGTTGCATGAAGGTCTGGGGAAGAGGAGGTGGTGGCCGCTCGAGTTTAGTGCCTGAAGTGCAAATAGTTGTTTGGGAGCACGTGTGGAAGCACTGCTGTGTGCAGCACTCTCTGTCTGCGTTCGTCTTTCAGGCAACAAGCGGCAGCACGTTATCGGGTGTGTGAATACATATTTACTACGGTAGGCCCAGAAGGGCTTTTCAACAACTTTCCCTGCATGTGTTGCTAACAAGTCACTCTACAGATTTACCAAGTGAGCAGAATCGCAAATGTTTCTCTTTACAATGAGAAGTAATCAGAGGAGGTCTAAATGGCAAACAGCGATCCAATATATACATTTGTCACAGATATAATGTGAAGTCAGCTCAGCCTCTTTGATGTCACATAAACATGTCATTTTGAAGCGACTCAGTTTCGCTGGCATTTCATCAGCCAGTGCACAACAAGCAGCGCCAATTACGCTCCTTCGCTGTTTATCATTTGCCTCCTTTAAAATGCCCATCCATTAGCAGCAGAGTGGTTTGCAGTGTTTATTGCCTGGTGGGGATGGTATTCCACAGCCCTCAGCCCTGAGGCAGATTCTCTCTTTTGCTGCTTAACCCACTGGTTTAATTACTGTGTGGGTTCAAAAAAAACCCCAAAACCTACCCTAAAATGTCCTGTATGCCAAACCTTTGTAATATTTAGCCTGTGAAAAAAGAGGTGCTATGGAGGGATGCATGGGGACTAGGATTTCTGTTTGAGGAGAAAGGGAAGGATACGTCTCCTTAAGCATCCCTGCTCTTTATTTTCCTTTTCCCAAGGGGGAAGTCAGGAATGGGTCTCATGGCTGGGCCCAGGGAACTGCTGTCATGGCACAGGCAGTGTGACCAAAGCACATCCCACTGGGTCCTGCTGTAACTGGGACAGTACATGGAGAACCAATCTGAATTCCCAACGAAGTGACTGAATCCCAGCACTTGTGCTCTAACATGCCTTGCCAGTTAATGGGAGGAGGATTCAATCCCTCGTGTGTAGGCAAATGCATCATTTGTAATGTACGTCAGCCCCCACGCGTACGTGTGTGCATGACGTAGTCATCGGATCCTGCACTGATGTTCTTTCAAAGAGTTTGGGAGATGGGATATTACAAATGTGGTGTTTGAAACACTAATGCTACCAGCTGCTGAACTCACCGAAAAGAATACAGTTCTGTTTGCTTCCCTGCTAGTAGTTAAAAAGTAATGAATCCTTTTATGCTTTCTTTACATAATAGGCTCCAGCCAGAAAACTGGATGTTTCCTCGTCAATAAAATAAAAAAGAAATTCCCAATATTAAAGGAACAAAGATGAAATTGAGCAAGTCTTATGTTATTGTGGTTAACAGTCAATAAGGAAAACCAGAGTTTTGTTCTGCTGACTTAAAAAAGCATTACGCTGTAAATATCTTGCTCTGTTCTATTTTAGTGTTGGGGTTTCTTTCCTTTAAATTTATTTCATGACAAAATTCCCTCCCGAAGTTTTGGTGTTAGTTTTCTTCACCTTCTTCTTTCCTCAAAACATCAACCAATTTACATATAAGGGCCTTGTCTTCCTAAAATCTACAAAGTTTAATGGAAGCAGTAATTTTTCATGTGCAAAAGTAATTCTGGGACTGCTGCATAGTTAAAATGGGATTTTGCCACTCGTGGAAACCCAGTCAAAGAATAGGAGCACAATATCTGGGGTTTGTGCTTGTATGGGCAGAGCACAGAGTGGAGTGGCTGCAGGAACGATGTTGTGGCTGCAACTTTTCTGGGCAGCTCGAGGTTCAGCCACTGGTGATGGGGCGAATACCTCTGAGAGTGATTGAGATACCTGAGCCAACATTAAATGTGGACACCCTCTGCTGACTCATTATCAGAATGAGGTTTTCATGAGGTTTCTGTACATTTCTGAAGACCTTCTATGACAAATGCTTGTCTTGGGTGGGAAAGCCCAGCAACCCTTGCCTGACACACAGGATCCCAGCTCCCAGACAATTTTACTTCTAGGGGGGATAGGTCCAGGCACACAAGGGCTGCAAATCCCGCATGGCAGGGCTAACATGTTGGAAGAATAACATACCTGAATAATTCTGAGCAGTTTATAGATGAGCAAAGTTGGACCTGCACATGAACTTGAGTTAGCAGGCAGATCACATTGGTCATAAATATAGCTGTGCTGTAAAGTATGTGCACACAAATCCACTCTATATATTTTAAGTGCACTGACAAAGACTTTGGTTGCAGTATTTAGAGGAGAAAACTGTTTTCTTTCCCCTGAGCCCAAACTGTTCCCAATGAATAATTTGTCCAGTTCTAATGTATAATTAACATCCGAAGGTGGAGGCTGCTGTCGCCTATAAACATTACCATATTTCCATATTCCTACTCTGCAAGTTATCAGTTTTAAAAAGGAAACTGCACATGGATGCACACAGGAGTGAAGCTGGCCCTGTGACCTGGCAGCAGCGAGTACCACTGGTGGCAGTGTGGTCACCAGAGCCCCTCGCCCCATGTGCCTTCCCATTCCTCAGCCTGCCCTTTACCCCAGCAACCCTCTTCACAGCCTTTGTGTGCCTTCCTTGAAGGCTTATTTAAAGGCTTATACCAAGTCGTAGGTGGCCACAGTGGGACTGACACGAAAGCAGCTGCTGATCCCTTCCTGCCTGTGAATGGGGGCTGATTGCTGCCTGCTGAAAACTTCTCAAGGATCCAACCACAGAAGCTATGGACGGGTTTTGGATCATCTGCAGAAACTTGATTTATTTGGAGTTTATTTGTCAGTTTAGCTCTCTTTAATCTACTTCACTGAACAGATCCTAGGAACTTTTTTCCTGGCTTTTTGGGCTTTTACCATCTGCTAGCATTAATCACTCAATGCCAAACGATGCCTATCATTCAGGAACAAGCACGTTGCAGAGGTCTCAGCCTTCTCTGGAGTGGGACCAGAGCTGGGGTGTGTGTTGCTGCTGGCAGGGCGGTCATGCAGCAGCTGCCCGCTGACATGGCCCTATTGATCCCTACGGCTGGTAACTGGAGGGGAGATGGGAATCGGTGCTCCTGAGAGCAGAGCCCTGTGCTCCACACAGCCTGGTGCAGCACTGCTCTGGGCCAGGGGAGTAAATTAATAGCCCAGCACTGGTGGTCGAGCCATCCCAGCACTACCAGCAGATGGGTTGTTATGAAGGAATTCACCTGTGTCATCCTGGGGCCCCTGTGCTGCTATCAAAGAGCCTTTTTGTTGCCTCTTATCTTCTGAGTTGGTTGAAGGAGGCAAGCGCCAGCATCCTCCCCAACAAGGCTGCAGCCCCAAGCCTTCACACACAGCTCTGTACCTGTGTGGGATGGAGGGGCCCGCCAGTGGCTCCAGCCTGCGTGTGACCAAGCTGCGCCTCGCCCCCATCCCGGAGCTTTGCGGAAGCTCTCGCTCGGCACAGCCGTCGGCCGGGGCTGCGGGGTCTCTGTGCTGTGCTGCAATAACTCTCTTTGCGGTGTGCAGCGCGTGGGAGCATATGGCTCTGTCTGGTTTGTTTGTTTGTTTTAGGGTTTTTTTGTTTCTTTCTATTTTGGTTTACTGTCACAAATAATTTAATTATCCCATGACTTGCCATTTCAGTTATGCATTGTCTCTGTTCCTGTTTGACTTGGGGGCAGCTGTTGAGCTCTCCAGATTTAGGGCTCAAATCTGCTCATCATTATGTGTGAACACAACACAGCCCATCTTGTAAAACTGGCAACTCTGCACAAGGTAGGCGTGTGTGAGAGCTGATGTGCTGGGATGCAGCTCATATCCCGCACCAGGAATTGGGACCAGCCCTTGGCCCCCAGCAGTGCCCTGTGGGACCCAGAGAGCCCTGAGCACACTGTGTGTGTTTGTTAGCAGCTGGTAAATGGGGACCCACCTGAAGGTAGGTGGGTTGTGAGGTAGGCTAAAAATCAGCTCAGAATACTTGTTGTTTCTGTCAACAAAATCAGCCATGAATCTTTCTTAATTTGCCTTTTTTTTTTTTTTTTTTGTCCAGAGTCTGAAGTTTAGATTCCCTCCTATTCTCAAATTTTCTCCTTTTAGCTCTGATACCAAGTTTAAAACCCACCTCCTGTATAACTGCAGATGTCAATGAAAGAGAGGTGGAGATGAAGGAATTCCCTGAATTCAGCAGGCTGGGGGCTTGAAGAAAAAGACCTTTAAATAAAATGCCAAGAGATGGCTGTAATTAGCGTTGTGTTGGTGACTGACAAATTAGGTGTGGCAGCCCTTGCTTAGAAAATGGAATCAACTTGTGTGTTGGTCCATCACTTTTTATCAAACTATTTGTGTTCATACTTATATCTGTAAATCCCAAAAAGTGGCTGTAAACTCTCTGCTGGAGATGGATGGGTGACTTGTGCCTACAAGCATGTGCCCAGAGGGGAATGTATTTTTGGCTTTTACCTATGTTTTTCTCCCTTGCAGTGGATTTAGGAGGCATGTCCTGTGGGAAGATAGGGAAGCAAACAATTCAGCAGTATCTCACTGGAGCTCTGCAGACATTTATAAGACATACAACTGTTTCTCTTTTTAATTTGGAGGAATACAGGCCTCACAAACAGGGTGGTTGGTTGTTCCTACAAATAAAAGCCCACAGCTTAAAGGCAAAATATTTTGAAGACAATGTACAATAAGAGCCTTTTTTTTAGCCATGTAAAAGCTGTTTTATGAAATTAAGCTGGAAATATCATAAGTGGGAAATGACCACAGAATAAATAGAACCTTTTAGAAAGACAGCAAACATGTGTTATTTATTTTCCTAGTAAATGGAAGTGGCAGATTCAATCAGCAAGAAACATCAGATAGTTATGACCATTTTAATCACATAAAAAAAAAGTTCATAAGTTTTGTTTGTGGTACATTTAACATTTTCAGTTTAGTGAAAGGGGGGAAGTGAAAAACTCATGTTTACCACTAAACTAGAGATAAGATGAGACGGATTCTTCTTATATTGCCAGAAAGGGGACAAGAGGTAGAACAGTGAAGTGTCTGTGCCATTACCTTTTGCACTCCACGTACTCATCTGGAAAGCATTATGACCCATTGCATCAGAAATATTTTAAAACTATCAAACAGTTCCAAAGCATGCCCTGTACCCCATGAAGAGAGACAGCCTTCATGCCTGCCATTTCAGGAGGCTTGTCATCATGCCAAGGAAACCTATTTTACATAGGTCTATCTCTGCTTATATTTTGCTTGAAGGCTTTAAAGTCATGTTCAAAAATGTTAATGCTAGATGTTAATTTTAGGGATGGGACAAAGCAAGGGTTATAAAATAGCCAGCTGAGATTAAATCCCTGCATAATGACAAGATGCTGATATGCCATCAGTAGCTGCAAGAGAAAAGTGGAAGGACAAGGAAATGTGGCATGCCTTGGCTCTGGGGTGTGTGTGTCAATGCTAACCAAAGCCAACACAGTGTTTGTTCGTCTTTCCCTGTGTTTTGGAAGCCATGCATCTCAAGTTGAAACCTGCCCCATGGATTTGTGCATTATAAAGGAAAGAGTCGTAAACCCCAGCACATTGTCCTCTTTCAGTGCGAGTTACAGAAGTTACAGAATATTCTGATTGGAAGGGACCTGTGTAGATCATGGAGTCCAACTCTTAAATGAATGGCCCATACAGGGATTGAGCTGAATGTGTGGTCTGGAAGAGCTGTGCAACTTCAACTGCTCAATGAGAAAGGTTAATTTTCTTCTTGGCAAATGTTCTATTACAACAAGAGGGAAAGGCTTGTATTTGAGGGACACAGAAGGAAAATATACAAGCAATATAAATACAAGGGAGTATTAACTGTATGTGGAATGGACTGATTTATTAAAGGAGACTGTGTGCTTTTGTGGATACCACATGTGTTGTTTTGTTTAGAGACAGCAGTAGATAAAAAGTAAGCTCGTATCCTTGGGATATCAGCTCTATTGACTTCTACGGAGCAGTGAATCCAAAGAGGATAGAAGGCAAAAGCTCAGGGAAGTTCAAGTGGGAGAAGAAAAAGGAGTTAACAGTAGAGCAGCAGAGAAAAAATAAACCCCCAGACTTAGGTGGAAACATGCTCAAAGTCAAGGAGCAGTGACGTTCCTTGAGCACCTTAAGTATTAGTGCCGGCAGGCAGCACAACCATTGCCTCCCTGCTCTCCTCTGTCTCATTTGCTTTCAAATGAAGAACAAAAACTTGTTAGATCTGGTCTGAGAGTCCAGGGACTGACCTACAGTAGGGGGTTGATGATACCTGGAGTATAACTGCTTGGTGCCTAGGGTGCCCCAAGATCCCACTTTAGTGGGGTTGTCCTTGGTGGGAAAGCACAGACAGTTAAACACAGGCATGGTCTCCTCTGGGCCCTCAGCAGGATCAGTGCTGGAGCTGTCAGAGATTTGGGGATTTCTGGCCTCCCCAGAGGTTACTCATTGGCAAAAAAAACCTGATGCAATTCTTCTGTTGGAGGAAACCTTGTGTCACCTAAGAAACATGACAGGCATGTTGCTGTGTTTGTATGGAGCAAATACAGGCAACACCTAAGTGGCCTCCAGGGCTGGATAGCTTGGGTTTGCAGCAGCAGAAGCCTGGGAAAGCACAAGCAGCTGGGAGAAACCAACTCTGCACAGGGTTTGGGGAGTAAGAGCACAGCATGTCACTGTGGGGCTCGCCCCCAGACGCAAGTTTCTTCCGTGCCTTTCAAAGCGCGAGGTCTGATGGGGGCACTAGGAGATGGCTCCTTTCCCAAAGGCTGGATTTGGGGTCAGCCTTTCTTGGAGGCTCATGACTGCCACTGCTTTGTCAGAGACCTAGCATCAACACCCCAGGATGGGATGGAGAGAGGGTAAAGCAAGATTTTGATATGTTAGGGAAAACGTTTCCACTTTGTTGAGACACTGAAATGCCACAGGCACACCTTGGCTGCTCCAGCAAGGGCAGCCACAGCATCAGTGCTCAGTATGGGGCTCCTGACTCCCCCAAGTCTGTGTCATGCACATGCTCTGCCTCTACATGTGCACATACATAGTTAGCTTAAAATAAACAATGCCACACAGTTGCTGAGTCAGACTTGGCCCTGTCCAGGAGCCCACAGCTTGGCATCACCTCTGTTCCCTCGAAGGATTTCCAGCATAATATAGCCTTGAGCTTGATTAAGACCTTGGTTTGCAACAGTCAAATAAAGACTCATAATAACCTAGAAGATAAAAAGAAGTCATAATGCTGTGGATGAGAAAAGCAGAGCCCAAGTGTCGTGTGGCAGGAGGAATTTGCCATTGTCATGCAGCGGTGCAGCCTCACATGTGGCTCTGTGGTGGATCCTGGGCACGATGCTGCTGCTGCTCCCAGTGCAACCAGCATATAACAACAAAGTCATGCAACAGATGATGCCCTTTTCCTCTGACCCCTGATGTTTTCTCGAAAAAAGGAGCATCCATGACACAACAAACATTAAATTACTTCAAGTTACACTGTGGAAACGCAGCACCACACCAGTGAGCAACCCCAAGGCAGATTCTGTTGCCTGCACAGCCGTGTTGTGCCACCCCTTGAAGTCCTTCTGTTGTGCCAGAAGGACTTCAAGGACCCCATGAAGTCCTTCTGGCATGTGGAGACAGCCCTCAGAGGATGCTTTTTGTGTTGACTTTTGGTCAGGAAAATGGCAAGCTCAGCCTCTAGAGAGATGAATACAGGCAATATTTCTGCATCAAAGCATGAGTGACACTGCTGGGCTTGGACGGGGTGGTCGAAAGGTGCAAGTGTGCACTCATTAACAGGGGAAGAGCCCCTCACTGCAGTTTGGAGACCAGCACTGGACTTGACAGTGCAGAGTAATATCTGTTCTGCATTCAGGATTCTGTCTCTCTGCCCCAAACACACACAACTGGGTAGTTAAAGTCACCAAAATCTTCTAACGCAGGAAGGTAGTCTGCATTTCATCAGGAGAAAAAAGCCAGCATTGGCTGCGATGCAGTGCTGCGGACAATAGCTGGAAGAAGCCTAGCTCTTTTCTCCCTTGGAAACAGCTCTCCCTTGCTAAAATAGACTTTGGCTGTTGCACTCTTCCTACAGGGTTAAAGAGACAATTTTTTAAAAGTATTATAATCCAGGACATGATGCTAATTCATCTTTGCATCTTAGGGGTTGTTTATCCCTGTGCACTGCTGCTCTGTGCCAGCAGCATCTTTCGGTTGGTGGTAGGACAGGAGCTGTGCCACAGGCTGTCCCTGTGGGAGCAAAGTGTGATGCTTCGCTGCCAGGCTGAGCTGGGACTAGGTATGGCATCCATGGCAGCAATAGTGCCTTGTAAAAGGAAGACCTAACCCTTGTACATGCACTAGGTGGCAGAGGGACTGGTTACCAGCTGTGGGGGGCAGGAGGGCTCATGGCAGCTCTCCGCCATGTGGGAGTGATTAAAGAAAGAATTGTGCTGGATAGATCCCAGATGAGTTAACTTAATAAAGTTGTGGTCTAATTAAACCACATCCCTTCCATCTTATCTGTCTTCCTGCATGTCCAGAGCAGTGCCCAAAGACTGCGTTGCTACCAAGCATTCACCTTGTGCTGCAGCCCAATAACCACTACCTGCACCCAGTCACTGGGCAGTGCTAATGAAATTGCAGGGGGATGTAATCTGATTTCAGGTTCTCCTCCCTGGAGTCATTGCACGCTGGTCAAGTGCTTGAGGGTTATCCCTTCCTATAAAGAGGGAGGCGGATGCATGTAACTCTTTCAAACATGGCTATTTCTATTAAGTTTATCCAATTAACCTTGAGCAGTACAGACATCTGAGACCCAGGAACAAAACTCATCATGTAAAAGGCACATGAAGCCTTCAGTAATGAAGTAAAATGCCTGTGAGTTTAAAGGGTCTCTCCTGCTCACCCAGCACTTCAGGAGGTTTATTACTGCCCAGCCTCTCAGTGGCCAGGCTGGAGATGTCACCTGGAGGTGACAAATCTGTGTCTGGTGCCAGTTAAACAGAGGAGGCAGCTTTAAGGGGGACTCAGCAGGGTGGTTTTGCAAGTGAAGCCTCACATCTGTACCTGTGGGCAACTGCTCAGTAAATGCAGAAGCTGCCAGTGTGGTTTGCTGTGAGTAGATGTGAATTTTATTGCAGTTCTGTAAGAGCCAGAACCAGAGGGTGCCTGGGATTGCTGAAGCAGCCCTGTGGGCTTTGGTCAGCCTCACTGGACCAGTAGAATGGGTCCAGGGCAGGACCTGATGAGGACCTGGGATGGCCGTGTCAGAAGCAGTGTTCTTGCCATGTCCATTGATGCCTCTGTCTGCTGGCACTAGGAAGGGCTGCCCATAAGCTGCTCCTTGGCATGGAGCTGACACTAGACAGCTTGAGGGACTGCCACTATACTGATGTCAGAAAGAAAGGAAAAGAAAAAACTTTTCACCCTACATTTATTTAGGGAAACTAACTAATGGTGACCTGTAAAATGCCACTGCTAACACATGTAGAAATCCTCTTGTGGGAATTTGTGACTGACTTGTAAGAAGATAAATAAAAGCTTCTCTTGAGTGGGAGTGTAGCGGGTTTCTGCAGCCAGGACCAGACAAGCTGGTTACTTCTCACTTGGCACCACGATCATGGCTGCATTTCTGACTCCCAGCTCACACACAGCCAGAAAGCTGATCCCCAAAATTGCGTGACATTGAATGACTTGGAAGGAAAAAAACCATACGAGTCCTAATAGGAAGGTTTATATTCTGCATATCTGGTCTATGTCTTGCTGCAGAAATAAACAGCCCTTAACTGAGAAATCTCTGTGGACAGGAGTATAACAGATGAAGGAGAGATGGCTGTATCATTTTGCTCAGTTGGTCATTACATGGAATTATAACTATTATCAATAAGCCTCAATGTCATTATTTCGCTATACTTGCCAAATGCAGGCATGCCCTCAAATAAACATTCTCCATCAGAAATATTGCAGCCCATTAGCCGACTCGAGTGCCTGCAGCCCGGCCTCCTGCTGCTCACCTGAGCGGGGGACACGCTGTGCCGCTCCCACAGCAGCACCAGGGCCCCCCACATCCCCTTCCCCACACCCCGAGCGCTCTGGGCAGGCTTCACCGGGATGTAGGCACCAGCAGCCGCCTCGTTGTAACGTTTTGCTGAGTCTGGAAGTCCTTCTTAAAAGGAAAAGAAATTTCGGTGCTTGTGTAGCCATATCAGCATCTGCAGCCTGTGCAGTAAATCTTGTTGCAAGTTTCAGGATATTTATTTTTAAAGAGAGAATTAATAATAATTGTTTCCTCCCTAATGAAGATAAGTGTCACAGGAGACTCAAGCTATCGTGTATTTCATGTATATGGTCTCAAATTCTTCTGTATCTCTCTGCAATTTATTTTCACTCAATTAATTTTATTTTATGATAAAGTAAATGGCCCACAGTGCTGATGGGCATTAGCTGTGGAGCTATCACATTATAATACAATCAGGTTAACTCCTAGCACTATGAGTTAACACTCCCATCTGCCACACATGTCCAGAAAATTATTATCTTTCTGGAAAAGCACATCTCTAAGTCTGCTGGTAACCTGCAGCTGGTTACTGTCACAGGCTGAAGGAGTGTGCACCCCACGGGGGGCTGCAGTGCAGGACCTGTGTTGCCTCTGAGAAGCACCAGAGTAGGTCAAACGTGTTTAATGTGTTCGTTATTATTTATAGGATTTTTTTTTCATTGTGCTGTTCTCAGTGTGTTAAACTTCTGTGGATTTTAAGCAGCAATATAAAAAGGTGAGTTTCAAAATACCGCAGACTTTGAAAAACAAAGTTGATATTTTCTGAAGTTGCACTGAAAAATTGTTACAAACATTTCTAGAAGGGCAATTTGCTGCATTTGAGAGAGGACAACATAAGGTAATTCTTTTGCCCTAAGTTCTGTGTAACATATCCACAGTCAGTAGAAAACACGTTTTTGTTCAGGAGGTCAGAGGTGCCAGCTTGCAGCCGGGATGTGTTTCCCAGCCTCTCTCCTGGTGTCTTTGTTACAGCCGTGCCCTGGGGCACTGCAGCTCAGCAAGGTGCAGTTGGATGTGTCCACAGAGGCCTCCAGCACCCACTGGAAGTCGGGGAGGTGTGCTCCTGCAATGTCCATGCTGTCCTCTGCCTGTGCTCCATGGAGTAAGGATGCATCAAACCCCAGCTGAGACCTGTCCCATCTTACTCATCATGCTGGTGTTGCTTTAAGAAAGGCTACAGTGTTCTTTGAGGGCCTCAGTTTGAAGTAAATGTGCTTTTGCCCAGAAAAAGGCTGAGTCCTTGGTTTAAAGCCACATATAAGGTTCAGAGCAAAGCTTCTTGCTAACTGGTGAGATTTGGGGGCATTTGTTTTCTCACCTGAAGCCTTTCCTTGCAGTCAGTACAACTGGAAACTTTTTTTAAACTTGACTCTGCTGCCCCAGCTCTGGGAGGTGATGCTTGAGGGAATAACTCTTTACTGATAGTGATAAAAATGCTCTAGCCAATAATAACATACTCCCAGAGCCTGTGCCACTGATTTTCCCTCCTGAAGGAAATCCTTGCAGCCTGGAGCAGTTTGCTGGATAGAGAATGCACAATCTGCTGATTAAAAAAGAATAATTAAATATCTTCCCAAATTTTAAATATTAAATCAACAAAGTTTGTGTCTCTTTGATTTGACCTACTCAGAACCTGACTTGAAGCAGCCCCTCTTGGGTCTCAGGGAGCATGAGCCCGGGGCAGGCTTGTCCTGGCTGAGGCTGGTTTTAGCTCAAGGGAGAGATCTGCTTGATCTGCAGTGCCAGGGCAGCATCCCACCTTCCCTCAGCACCCATGCCTGCAGCACTGGGACACCGTGGCTGCCCTGGGGAGACACAGGCCAGCAGGAACCCGTGCAGGGGGCTTCAGGCTCAGCAAAATGGCAGTTTTATGGCTTAAGTGCAAACAACTAAAAGGGCTTTCTGAAAAAGCACCCAATAAAATTGTATTATTACATCCTGTGAACAGCTCCAAAATCCTTAACTTGGGGATATCAGCAGCTCCTCAGTGAAACTAAGCTAATAAACAAGTAGATAATTAACAAAGACAAACATGAATCTTGGTACCAGTAACTTCATATTAAGAAAACTTCTGGTTTTAATATTTGGCATGTATGCATGAAATAATTTATTGCTGTTTCAAAGCAATTTCAACTGTTAAACATTCATTGGTTTGCTGAAGGAAATAGTAAAAAAAATTCTTTCATGTGAACATTAGTTCTTAATTTTAACATTTCCTTATTTTCTATAATGGGATTTGATGTGGCAATAAGCTTTAGGAACAGATCTAAGTGGAAAAATATTGCTAGCAAGTGAAGGTTTTCTTACCAGATCCCTGGACTGTCTGCAGAGCAGGATGGTTTCATCAGCAAGCATGCTCTGAGGCAGAGAGCTTGGGTGTTAGGGAGAATCACCTCCCTCCCGTGCCTCCCTGAGGAGCAGCCTGGGGGATAGCTAAATGCATCCACAGCTGAGAGGCACCCTCAGCACATCCCTGTGCTGCTGCTGCTGCCCAGATTTTGGGAAGTATCAATTTGCTGAATGTGCATCTAAATAAGTGCATCAACTTATGACCATGTGAGCAGCTGGGGGACCCATGTAAGGAAAAGTGCTGTTCAGTTGTCACTGTGGGTCTGCCAACCCTTGGCAGCCCAAGCCTGGCCTCAGGCATCTGGTGAGCCCCAGTTCACTGTCAAAGCTGGAAGAAAAGCTCTGCTTTGCCCAGAGCTGCTGCTAGTGGTAACTTTAAGTTTGTCAAAAACTGAGTTGTACATAGAAATCAGGCATTTTTGCACACACGCAAATTCTGTGCCCTGTTATATCTGGTTTATGTTTGTGCACTGATTGAAGAAAGAAGAAGTTTTGCTTGACAGCACTGCGCAGCTGAGAGATAATATACAGAAACATCTCCAAAATAATTCCAATCTATCTTTATTTTTCCAGCAGTCCTGGATAGTGTCATGGAATGGTACACCTTTAACTCAGAAAAACAAAAAACCCACACAGGAAGGACCCATCATCTGCCCAGTGCCTAATGCAAGAGTGACCTTGTGCTGCTCCTGCTGGGCACAAGGGCTGGCATGAGGGCTACAGCCACTGTGACGTGCCATGTGGCAGGGAGGTGGCTGCAATGGTGTTAGAGGAGCTTTGGCTGAAAGAAAAATCATTTGATTCAGAAATAATTTCTATCAGCTAATGCAATGAGAGCTGCAGCCAGGACAGGGTGCTCTGCGCTCTCAGTTTGCCTTGCCAAGTCCCCCTACCTGCTCAGCACCAGCCTGTGGCTGCCATCTCTTCGCAGTCCAGGCACCCCACATGCAACATGCGTGGCACGAGCTCCCTGCATTAGAAAGGTTTTATTTAACAGAGGCATGGAAAAGTGATGATACAGTTTTATTTCCCAACCTTACTTTACTATTAGTGCTCTGAGATATAGAGAGGTATGGAGAGGCAGAAAAGCTTTGGCATACTTTTGGATTGGAAATCTAGCAATTTCTTTGCAGTGAATTTAATCCCCTACATTTTTCCCAGTTTGGTTTTCACTATTATTAGACACCATTAAAAATTAGTAAAGCTGAGGTAAGAATTAAAGTTTGTAATTAAATTTTCTCTCCCTCCCATGGTTAGCATGAATTTCATGTCAGTTTACAAGGAAGACTCCTTTTTGCAGCAATTAGCCTTCAAAGAAGTAGGCAGTCATGGAAAGCATTGGCTAAATTAGAAAGGCTGGCAAACCATGGTTATTCAGAGTTAAGGGACACCTCCTGCTCGGTGCGGGGCCGCTGTCAGACTGCATCGCTCTCTGCCAGTGCCTGTGTGGGCCCTGTGGCCACCAGCGATGCCCCGCTGGGCATCCGCCTCAGCACCTGAGTGAGCCCCTGCACATGGAAGGGAGCAGCAGGCGAGCCCTGTGCGTTCATCCAGCAGCCTTTGTGTTGAAGTTGGAGGTGCTCTTGCTCCGCTTGCCGCCACTCGTCCCCCGCGCTGCGAAACCGGGGAGGTGGGAGCTGCCCGCCTGCGCGGCGGCTGCCCTACATAGAGCGACTTCCCAGGCTTGCATCTCATTTCAGTGCAAAAGTCAAACTGAATGACTCATGCCAAATCTTTTTATCTTGTCTCTGCGACTGTCAGCATAGCAGAACTCCAATATGACTATACTTATTGGAAGGATTATTTTTAAGTACCAAGCATATATTTATATGTGCGTCGATACTTCATCATTTTCAGCTGAATTGATCTACTGGAGCAGAATAGTCCCTCTTTATAATAATCTCCAACATGTTAACTCATTCATCTGGGTAAGCCAACAAGTTCAAGTGAGGCCTCCAATATGTTAAATATTCATGCATGAATCTTTTATTTCATCTAGCCTCATCCGCCCCAGACTGCCTTTTCTAGGAAAGCTCTCTGTTGAGAAGAAAGCAACAAATACTGTACGGTGATTTGACGGGGAAAAAAAATCATCTGCATATTCCAAATTATAAATTGTCTAGTCTCAGCCTTTTTTCTCTACTGCCATCTATTGTGCAGCAAAAAATGCATAGTTCAGTGGCATAAAATCATGGGTTCTGGTTTAAATGAGAAAGCTTGATGGCGGCTTCTGGGTGCTTGCAATTGCTTTTGCTTTATAAGAGAACCTATTAAATTAATAAGGAGAAGTAAAACTGACCAGGAAGCAATAATTAGGAGGCCTTAGGAACACCTAAGGATAAAGATAGGATCTGGTGTTAGAAAATACAAAATGGGCTGCCGGGGCTTTTCTTGTAAAAATTCCCCATAAAGGGGAAGCAGCCCCTGGCTCCCTGGACAGTTGGCACCTGGATACCCCAGCATGGGGCCAGCCCATGCAGGATCTTGGGCAGGGTAGACACAGGCTCCTGTCCCCCTGTTCAGGGCTTGTCCCCACCCCAGGGGAGCCAGGCAGGGGCCCCTTGTCTATGTTTCTGCTCCCTCTATCCCCTGCACAGCTGCAGCCCCTCCAAAGGGCAACTGCTGTCAGTACCTGTGCAACAGCAGGAGATGACCAGAATGGAAATGGAGGTTTTCTTCTCTGCTCCCTCCCTCTTAGAGGCTGCCTCCTCTCTCCAGAGTGTCACTGCGTTTCTGCAGGATGGGTTGTGCCACCCATGCAGAGAGCTAAAAGATGCTGTTGCTGTCTGTAGTGACAGTAAGTGGGCAAACATGCCCTCAGAAAGGCGTGTGCTATGGGCCAAGTGTTCCTTGTGGGATTGGTTCAGGTGCATCACAGGTGTTTTGTCTCTTGCTCATACTGATTTTACACTAACCCTACTCACTGGGTTACTCCTGGTTTACTCAGTGTGATGGGAGAACTCATGGCCAAAGCCAACCTCAGAGAGCCTGGGTTTTCAAAAATGTCATCTGGCTTCAAAACTAGGAGTGTGGGAGTTTCCCTCAGGATCTTGCTCCCACCCCTGGTGGCCAGAAGACTGGGACCCATCATGGCAGAAGGCAGCAGGCAGCCCTTGCCCAGTCTCCTTGCACTACTGATGGGATGTTGTGCATGTGGCCCCCAGGGCTGCAGGTTACTGGTGACCACTGGTTCCTAGGGATGCCTTGTCCACATAGGCAAAGACAGACCTACCAGTAAAGGGAGGATTAATGCTGCTGGAATCTCAGGGTGAGCCCCTCACTAGGGCATGGGGAATGCATGGCAGATGCAGCAGCAGCTGCCTGTCCCGCTGTAGGGGCAGGGTCACATCCCAGCTACTGATTTGAATACACCTGTACAGCATCAGAAACAGTAAATCCACAAACTAGAGAGAATTCAGCAGCAAAATCAAGCAGAGGATCCCAGTAGCATTGATGCATGCTTAAAAAGATAAGATCCTAAAGATTATAACCAGAATATTTTCAGGTTAAAAAAAAATGGTTAAAATAATGAAGATTAGGATCGAGTAATGGAAAGTATATGAAAATTAACAACAATGCTAAATACAACTTGCATGAAAGACAGCTGAAAGCCAGTTACTGGTGGAGTACGTATGACAGAGTATTAAATTGGTTTTGAACACATGAATGGTGTAATGCACTGTGGCCCCAGGGCAGAAAGGAATACAGCCACCACAGCAAGTACTGTTTCCTCCACCAAGGGCCGTGGCAGTACCTGTTTTACAACTTCACAAATACTAAAAAGTCATCCATCTATATCTAAACCAAAATGACATTACATATTTTCTCAGATTTATTAGTAAACTACTAAGCAGTAACATTAAGCTTTTAGGAAAAGATTAACGACACTGGAGCAGTAACCTGTCATCTTAATTTAAGGGGAAGTCGCTGAGAATGCTCACTCTTTGTGAGGGAACATGCAAAATCCTTTGCCTAATGGATGTGGAAATGGTATTAGATCCCTGTCGCATCAGGACATTAAGAGCAGGTTATCGGTTCTTTATTTGTTTGTTTTTAAGTTTGGAGCTGGTTTTGTCTGGGGTTCGTTCGCTGCTGCGGGTGCCCTCCCGGCCACTCCCCGACCCCTCCGCCAGCCCGGCCGGAGCCCCTTCCCGCAGCCCGGGAGCCGCAGCCCGGGAGCCGCAGCCGCCCGTGCCCGCTCCGCTCCACGGAGGGCGAGGGGCCGCGCGTCCCCTGTGTCCGCCCGTCCCTGGTGCCAGCGCTGGGGGGCACGGGGAGCTGCCTCTGTCCCTTCCCTCAGCCTGGCAGCATTCTTCCGAGACTTAGACCGTCGTGTTTGGACTTCAGGCTGATTTCCCTGTTATCGAAGGCTGTTTTAGTGATGCTGGGAGAACCCAAACCTTTCACAGAAGTTAAACGCAGAGGTGAGAACAAATGCCTGTGTTTGTTGACATACAACAAACATTAATTTTTCCTCTTAGGCTGGGAGGGGCAATAGCAACACATATTTTTGTCTTCATTTGCTTCTCTCAAGCATCATAAATGGCAGCCACTTCAGCCTAGGAGCAGACTGATCTCTCTGCTGACCAGTGACAGGACATGAGGGAATGGCCTGAAGTTCTGCCAGGGGAGATTTAGGATGGATATCAGGAAAAGGTTCTTCCCCCAGAGGGTGGTTGGGCACTGGAACAGGCTCCCCAGGGAAGTGGTCACAGCACCAAGCCTGACAGAGCTCAAGAAGCGTTTGGACAATGCTCTTAGGCACATGGTGTGACTCCTGGGGATGGTGCTGTGCAGGGCCAGCAGTTGGACTGATGATCCTTAAGGGTTGCTTCCAACTCAGCTTTTTCTGTGATTGTGTGAAAAGTGGTCCTGGTTCCTGCTGTCTGGAATAGAGCTGCCCAGCAGCACCCCACAAACCCACTTTTCACAGGAAGCTCATGGTTTGCCAAAGCCAATAGATTTCCATGACATGTGGGTTGTCCTGCACCTGTGCTGGCAAACCTGCCAGGCTCTGCTCAGTGTTGGTGAACTCTGGAGACAGGATACCTGTGGACTCATCCCTGCTGGAATTGTTCCACAAAGCCACCCGCGAGTCCCAAAATTGTGGTGCCTGGCTGTGTGCTTCTCTGCATGGAGCTGTGGGGCAAAGGGCACCAGGCTCAGCTTCACCTGGTTGTTGCCAGCTGAAATGTGTGTTGGCTTGAAAAATGGTGAATTTGAGCTGTAGCCCAGAATTAATTTACATAGGAATCAAAATGCTGCTATGCTGCTGTTGGGACCTGGTAACTCTGTTGCTTACTATGCCTTGGTGTAGATGAAATGGAAGACACCAAACTATTGCAAACCAAACCTCATAAAAGCTTTTGAGACCATTTGAATGCAGAGGCAGGCTGAACAGAATTGTCCATATCAAGGCTGGACAAAAATTCCTGATTGCTTCCCAGACAAGCAGTCATCAATATGTGCCAGTGAAACCACATGTGCTCTGACAGCACATTTGGCACAAAACTCCAAGGCCACTTGTACCTGCAATTATTTCCCTAAAATCTCTTAGAAAACCATGTAAGAGGAGAGAGCACACAAAAATCTTGCTGATGATTCAACAATAAAATATAATATAGGCACTGAATCAATATTGCATCCTGGTCCAAAACTCATTTGGGTCAAAGCATAATTCCAAAAGAATGGGATACAGATTGGATCAGCCCTTAATGAGGTGTCACAAAAGAAGTGTCAGTAAAATATACAGGCCAGCATATATTTTATGGGGAAGATAGTCTGAAGTCAACATTACAATTTACTAATTCAGTAGAACAGCTGGAAAAATAAATTTGTTTAGCTAGAATAGCACATCTATTTATTGTGCCTCCTTCTGAAGCTGTGCACATATCAACAGTAGGATTGGTCTCTAAAACACGGGGGAGGAGAGGAGGGGGGTGATGGTGAATTCAAATTGATGCACTACTTATTCCACACTAGTAATTCAATTAATGATTTTATAGACCCTACGCTGTCTCACATTCTCAGTCGTTCTCAGGCAAATGAGATGGGGAATCAAACAATTAGCTGGGGTTGGCAACACAGCGGGTTCAGCCTGAGCAAAGTGCTGCACAAAAGCCACCTCCCGCTTCCTGCTGAAGTGTGGGGCAACAGGGAGCTCCCCTTCGGCTTTTGGAGAGGAGGCTGGGCAGCTGCTTTCACACTCTGGCTACCAGAAACTTTGGTCTGTTATTCTCACCAGCAGCAGTGGACTGGTCAGCACCAATGCAAAACACTTTCATCTCGTTACTCATATCCATAACCTTTTTGGCAGCAGAAAAACCCTAACTGAGGTTTTCCATACTCAATCTTTGCTGATGGCTGATGACATAAGGAAATAGTTGTGTGTGATTTCTGAGTTATGACCAAACTTTTGGTCAAAGCTACAGCAAAGCCAGTGCTTGAAACTTGAGATGAATGTAAACTTGATTCAGGAAATTGTTTAGGTACCTGCCTAATTTTAAGCAGTGAAATTGTCCTCCTGCATTCACCTGAATTACTAAAGTGTTTGAAGATAAACATTTGCTGGCATCATGGCCTGAGACCCCCTGGTCCATGCTACTCTCAGACGAAGACGGGGCAAACAAAGTGAGGGTCTCCCATAAATCGTGCTTTAAGTATTTAATTTCACTCGGGTACTTCATAGCAATATTTGTTGTTCTGTGTCAGCAGAACTGGCATTGAGAAGTTACTTTTGTATGTACATGTGCATGTACATTGCAGGCACCAGTCGTGTCCCCTACCCTGCCTGGGTGGGGTGGAGGGGTGTGTGGGTGCCCAACAAGCCCCTGCGCAGGCATAGTCTGGGGTAAGAGCCTTTCTGGGTACGCAGCAGGCACGCAGCATCGAGGCGTGCCTACTTCAATCTTTTTTCCCCAACATTCATCCTATTTGTCGTTGGTTTATTTACAAATGAACTTCTCTCTGAAGACTTCAAACTGCAGTTTTGCTAAGACATCAAACAGCTGCCATCCTTGATCTCAAGGATGCTCTGTGCCCAGGTGACAGGAGGAGGGCAGGAATGCCAGCTGGACACAGTGCCAGCACTGCCCGTGCTGGGCCAGGCCTGCAGGCAGAGTTGCACCCCATGCCTCGGTGCTTGCAGGGCATGGCCTCAGCGCTGATGTCTGCTGCTAAGGCGCACTCGGTTATTTTCTTCCTATGCAGCAAAACTACCTTTTTTTCAGGAGGCCAGTGGAGGTCTCTATATTTTATTCACATAATCCAGACCTTCAGTGTCAGTGCCTGAAACGAATTACTGTTTATATTAGAAACTTAGTTTAATAAATTAAGTCTGGTCTATGACCTGTCAAAGTTCCTATAGTCTGCAATTCATATAGAACAGATGCCTTTTCCATGACTCTTAACTAGAAGTGGCCAACTTGATTGCTTCCTTTTTGCCATTACTACATTCTGTAGGTTTAGTTATCTACTGCCTACAGAGAATTCAAAACAATTTAAAAGGGCATCTGGTATAAAGCACTCTCTGGGAAAAAAAAATCTTTCCATATACAATAACTTTCTGTTTAGGTCAGAGAATTATTCAATAATTGGCACTTGTTTGACTAGACCATTCAGAATCAGTTTGGTTTGGGTTTTTCAGTTGTAGGTAGAATTACAGGACTTTTTTTCTTTCCAAACAAGCAGGTTTATAAGTCCTAATTTCCAACGTATTTGTGGCACTGCTGTGATTAAGACCTAACAACTAATTTTTGTACAAGTAACAAACACATATTTCAAAAGTGCCATAAATAATTCAGTGATTTTTTTTCCCCCAGATTGTTTATAAATTATAAATTTTCATTTACTCTGTCCTAGTTTTATATAATACTGAAAAAAACGAATAGCTGAAAGCAATGGTTTAATTGAAGAATAGAAAACAAGGGCAGGGTGGTCAGAACAGACCTCTTTGACTTGCGTTCCACTTTCTCAGTCACCATCATTTAAAAGGCTGGATCTGCTAATACGGGCTGTTAGAAGTCCTCACTTCCAATATTTATGTTTTGTGAAGCACTCTTAATGCACAAACAGTTGTCACATGAAAAGTTAATAATGAAGCACATCTATGAGGATGAAAAGAGAGTGGGGCTGATGCTCACTGCATCAGGAGTCGCACGTCCAGGCATTTCCAGGTAATATTTTTTCCGTGTTGCACATTAAAACGATTCATCGCAGGACCTCAAGGCTGCCGGCGCAGCAGAGGGAGGCTGCAGGACTGGGACAAGTCCCCACAAGGACCACAGGGAACAGCTGCCTAATGAAATTTTCATCGTGCTCCCTGCTAACATGTTAAGCTTTCGGGATGGGCTATAGCCACGTCGTGGTTGGACGTGAGAAACATTTTTCTGTGTTCCTGTGTCTGTCACAGCCTGTGAGATGAAACAGCCACAGGGCAGCCTGAGCCATGGCCACTGCAGCTGTGGGTACGGTGCCCATTTGGCAGAGATCGTTTTGTGATGGCTGGGCAGGAGTGGCTGACAGTGGAGCTGTGCAGAACCTCTGCACCCCTCACCCCAACACGTTGGAGCTTTACTCTGCTGCTGTCCAAAACATGCTTCTCCAGGAAGGCTTAGCTCCCTTGCAAACCTGTGTCCTAGCGCAGGGCTATGGCCCACGATTTTCCATCTTTATCCAGAGGATATTTACTGAAAGTGGCTGTGGTTAGTGCTTTCTTTGGTGATGATTTTCACAGTTCGTGCTAGCTGTATCGTGCCACTGAACACAGGTTGTGTTCTTCTGAGAAGAAGTTCTTTGCTTTGGTGCTCTCCTCTTTGGGCAGAAAACCAGAGTAAGGCTAGAGGAAAAGAGAAATCTCCAAGCTGGATGGACCATCAGTCTGTCTGGTTTTGCAGCCTGCTCCCACCCATGGCAAAAGCCAGTTGAGTTAGAGGAAGGTGAAGGGAATTTTGTAATGCCAAGTTTGAAATAAAAGTTAGTGAACCTCTGCAAACGAGCAGCTTTCTCATATCCTGATTTGTGAGAGGTCCCTACCTACAGCAATGTGCTCTGTCTGTCTCAACTGGGAGTGAACACTGTCTGTCCTGACTTGCTGTTTCTTTGGAAATCCTCTTTTTTTTTTTTTTACTGTGAAAGTTAGTACTAGTAAATAAATGTGACAGTGGTGCAAATTGTCAGGAAAGCTGACATGAGGAGGAACGTGCTGACACCCCCCACTGCAATAGCTGTGTCAGCCAGTGAGCAACACCAACCTGCAAGATCCAAAGTTTCCCTTTGTGATACAGGGATGCTGCTCCATCCCACTGCAGCTGTGTCTGTTTACACAGCTAAGAATTAGGCCCAGAAGCCTTGAAAAACCCAACCGGTTACCCAGTGTGAGCAGGGAGAAGGGAATGCGTCGGTAGCAGGTGAGAGGTGAGTGTGGGCTGCCAGGCCTCTGCAGGGAGCTGTGCTTCATATCAAGTGATAACCAGCCCCACAGAGAGCCCACCCTGCTCAGGGCTGGGGCACACAGGGTGTGTTGAAAGCACTGCCTGCTCCCACAGCCCCCAGCTGCCACCATCACCTCGCAGAGCTGGGCTGGAGTCACAGGCTCAAAAACTCTTTATCCTTCCTGCTTTCATAATTGAACACGACAACATGGGTGATAGTGTTACTCATTAGGTATAAAAGTTGTTTCCTCTGTGGAAAATGGAACTGCACAAGGACAGTTATATATACATCTCTGTGTTTATAGTAAGTATACATATAAATTATGTATACATGTGTAAGTAATACGTAGAAGCATAATGCTATGTGTGTGGGAGAGAAACATCTCTTACTGTGTTTGTGTAGACCCACACTCTTATGCAAATACATTTTGTTGGACATGTAAACACAAAACGAATGGCAAGTAGAAATGAGGATTGGGAAACCAGAATGTAAAAGGCAGGGCTGAGAGCACGCTCTCTGTGCACAAGTACAGTGCTGGTGCGTGGTTCACTTTCCCACAGGAGGATGAACAACCCCGGGGATAGGGAGCACTGGGAAAGCATCATCACCTCACCAGTTTTAGTGCAGCATCTACTTTTTGTAAAACAGATGCCTGCAGAACTCATCCCATTGTAGTTGCTGGCAAAATTCTGTTGGCTTGGGTGTTTTACAATGTATAGTCCTCTCAGGTTTCACGTAACGAGGGATTTGGTACTAAACAGGGCTCATAAGTGTGTAATTGTAGGGGTTGATGGCCTGTGCTGTGCATGTGTTCAGGCACAGGTTCAAGCACCTGGCTGAACAGGGCTCAGACTTGCTAACTTGACTAAGATGCTGCTGCTTCAGTGAAAGGCTTCTCAGTTTAGGTAACTGATTTTTTTTATTACCTGTCAGGCCAAAACAGGCAAGGATCAACTCCAAGCATTACTTCCAAAAGTACTTACTCTCTTCTCTCATGCTTCCTCCATGATTTTTAACTTAAGTCCATTCAGAAACCCTATGTAATTTCCAGCTGTGTCTTTCTTGGCACTTTTAAATTCATTTATTAATCTCAGATTGTTGGGAGGTTGGTCTTTCTTTTCCTTGGTGTGCGTGTCCTTTTCCTGCTGTAGAAATGACATTAATCCAATCTGTTGGCTGTGCCCTTCTCCTTCAATTATTCCATTCTGAAACTTTCTTCCTGTCTCTAATCCTTTTTTTTTATTATTATTGGCTTCTCTTTTTTTGACTTCTACTCTTTATTTTACTGTCTCTCCTCTCCACAATGCTCTAATTATCTTGACTTTCCACAGCCATTTTGCAAGCCACTAGCCAAGGCAATTTCAATGCATTTGAGCTTGCCAAAGTATTCTTGGATGGTCCCTGCAATGGAATTATACTGTACTGAACCTAAATTTGACCCGCTGCTGCTCTGATTATAGTCCTGCCTGGTCTGCATTGAAAAACCCCAGCACATTTAAAGAGACAGGTTTCCTATTATCTTAAGAGGCAGCTCTCATTCTCCCACATTTCTTCTTTGTCTAATTAGTTTAGAGAAATTGTGTCTGTCAAACCCACTCTTGATGGTGATCTCTGCACTCCTTCTCTTACGCTGAGATGCCATTGTCCCATAAACCATCAGGAGCTTGCTGCGAGAGACTCCATTATACAGCACTATGAAATGAAATATTTTTTCAGCCAAATCCACATGTGCCTGGTTCATAGACCACTGGAATTAGAGGGACTCTTTCCACTGACTTCAGGGCTTTAGATTCTGCCCTATTTCTATTTGCACTAAAAAGTGCAAGGTTTTGGCTAATGCCTCATGGCATTGTCCTCCCAGACACAGCTTTACCTCTCCTGCTTTTCACTCCCAATAAAAAAGCCTCTGCACTGACCCTAGATGACCTCCCAGGGTTGTTTTTCACTCCATTGCAGGGCTTCTGTTTTTTCAGCTGTTTCGCCCCAGCTGGAATCACACATACAGGGGACTCAGTGGCAGAAAGTCAGAGAATTTTACAATGATTCCAGGGGTTCAAGTGTAACAGCTCCCTTAGTTTATGTCTATATCCATATGGATGCTGTGTGACCCAGAACTGCACACCCGTTTTAGTGAGCACATGGAAAACCAGCACATGCAAACGCTGGGATCTGATGGAGGCAGAGTTCAGGGCCAGTCTTGTGGACATTTCTGGAGTGGACAAGCGATGGGATGGCTCAAAATTGCCCACAGCAGTCAAGACAGGAGGCACACTGTTCTGCACAGCAGGAGGAGCCGTCAGCCAGCACCTCAAGGCTCCAAACCCTGCTCAGCCTCCTGGTGCAAGGCCATGTCTTAAAACAGCCAAAACAGCACTGATCTGCTGTTTCACTTCTTTTATTTCAAGTCATCTTTATTTCATGAAGAAAAAGAAATATCTCACAATGCATTGGGCAATAAAAACAGGCATCTTCATTCTCATTTTCTTTTTGTATTCTATCACTGTTACTTCACTTCACCTTCCTGTCAGCCTCACTGTGTGTACCAGCAAGCTCAGCATCGTGATTTGTGGCAATGTATGTGGCCCTTGAGGTTCTTCCCATTTGCAGAGTGTGGTATGAGAGCCAAATTTCATGTAAGGAAAGGTTAATCCAGTGGTACCTGCTGAGCTGCTGATACCCAGCTCTGGTTGGGTTTGAGCATCTCCCTAAATACCTGAGTCCTGTCTGAAAGCATTTGGCAGTGAGCTGTGGGATTCCTGAGACTGTTGCAGTATGCCTAGCTGAAGGCCTGTTGAGATCAGTGGGAATGAATTTAGGGGCAAATGAGCATTTTTGACAGCCCAGAGCCTGGGGGTGCTAGGAATGACATGTATCACGGTCAGAGATGGCAAGCTTTTGGCTTCTGAGTCTTGGAAGAGTTCAGTGTGGGCACCCACACATGAAGTCAGGCTGCACGGGCAGTGGAGGCAGCAGCAGCTTTGGTTGTCTGTCTCATTGAAGGTCTCTGTTCCATTTCAGTAAACTCACTTAAGAAGAATTTGATTTTTAAAAAAAATACAGCAAGTTTTCAGTGCATGGAGATACAATCTCACCTGGCTCTTGCTCCCAGGCAGGGGAGTGGGGGCTGGCTGCAGTCACACACTTGGGTCTCCTCCCTGCACACAGGTTTGGGGTATCTGTGTACCAGCCTAATTATGAGCTGGGGGCATTAGGACAGTGTCTGTGGACCTGGGGACTCACAAACATCTCTGAGACAACTTGTTAGGATGAAGAACCAGTGCCAGGAGGATATTTAAACACCACCAACAAACTAGTCATAAAAAGCTGAATTATTTTAGCATTACCTCTGTACATATCTGTGTGACTTTAGGGATGCTAATTCCTTCGAACTGAAAAAATCTATCCCTCCCTTTTTGACACCACCTTCCTCCTTTCTCTTGGACCATACCTTTATTTCTGAAGCAGCCATACTGATACCTCTTTGTTCTTTTTTCAAGAGGCTCTAAGGATTAATTGTGTATCTCCCAGATATTTTTCTACAGGTTTAAACTCTTCAGATCCACAAGCAATATGTGATCTGAGCTATCCAGTCTACCTGATGAGTTCTTGTTCGGTCTTGAAGCTGTCTTTCTGCCTTTGATTTCTCAGCCTCTTCCTCCCTCTCTGCTGCAAGGACAGTGAGTAGTCGCTCTACACTGTGCATGGCTGATGTCTGTGCTCCATGTTTTTTTGCTTGTCCCCAGCTCCCTGATGATGTGTCCAAGGGCTAAAGCCGTAGGGGAGCCCCTAGCCACTCTCCAGTCCCATGGAACTGGGAGGGGCAGACCCCTCAGCATCTCTCGATTATTTCCCACCTGCCGTGAAGCTTTTTCAGGCATTGTCTTGGCAATCAATGGCACCTCAGTGTTTTGTAAAAGGATTCTTCGTGTCCCTGTCCCTTGGTGGTGTTGTTAAGTCCCTACTTATTTGCTTCAAGGTCTCCAGCATCGGCAGAGCGGTGGCATCAGCAGATTGCAGGTGCTTCAGGTCCTTGGGTCCTTTTCTTTATCCTTGGAAGCCTTGAAAGTTTCCCCCAGATGGGAGGTGAAGAGTCTGTTAATTTCACACTTCAAAATAATCTTTGCCCTCTACTTCTTGTTCTTAAATACGATTGTGTTATCCAAGGAGATGTTTTAGGGACTCAGGAACAATGTGGGGCTTCTCTGGCTTTCTCATCCAGTGCTCCCACAATGTTTTTATTTCCATGGTCTTGAAGCATTTCTTGCCATTCACAAAAGCCGAGCACAATGCCCTGCAGGCTGCTATCCCTCTGGCTCCATGCTTGGAGGCGACCAGCCAGACAAGCTGGCGGTAAGTATCTAAGTCTTGGTAATGCAAAGATAAATTACTTTCTCCTGCGCTGCAGAAGGTAGGGGGCACAGAGCACCTTGGCATGTTTCTGGCAACCTGCATTGCTGAACTCTGGGAAAGTGAGGAAGAAGGAGGCAGTCCCTGCTCCTGCCCGCTGGGCACTGGTGCCCCAAGAGAGGGGCCAAGTGCTGGGCATGAGCCCAGCAAAGCGTGACACCCCCCCACCAGCTGGTGTCTTCTCTTTCCATCCCAACCCTTTTATCCAAAGAGGTAGAGAGAAACGTGTGGGATTTGCCTGCTGTCCTTGCAATTGGCCCTTCCTGCAGTCCGATACCACCAGTGCAGCCCACTGAGCACAGCTCTGTGCCACTGCTCCACTGCCACCTCCACGCCATGACGATCCTCTGGCACTTCTGTCCTTGGGTGCAGCAAGGACTAGGTTTTACTCAGAGAGACTGGTGATGTGAAGAAATTGAAGCAAATAAACATTTGTAGCTTTTAAACATTGTACCAGATATTGTCACATTTCTGGTTAGATTTCCTCCTACAGCTTTGATTCAATTAAAGACAATGAAAGTTCTTGCCCTCAGCTCATCTCATATTGCAGGTCTTGTGCACAGTGGCTGGGAAAAACATAAACGTGCTGAATTCCAGCACATTTTTACTGGTGCAAATGGGATTTTCCAGAGTGGAGCTTGAAATATTTTAAAATTACAATTTTTACACAGAAGGGTCCAAGAGGTGCTGGGGTGAGGCATCCATCTGTGAAAAAGAGAGGACAAAATCATGGGCTGAGCTTGGCTGGGAAATAATGAGCCTGGGAAAGTGCTGGGGTAACTGACACGTTCATGCCACTGCCATGCTACCTGGGGAACATCTAAGCACGGCTTTTGGCTGACACTATTCTCATCTTCTCTTCCTACTAGAAAAGAAAGTCTGTGTGTATCTGATACCAAATACAGGCCTTCACTTCTGTGCTGTGAGGCCGGACAGCTCGTGGAGTGCCAGACTGCTCCGTGCAGCCCCCAGACCACCCGGACACCACTCTCACTGAGCTGAGTTTATGGGAAGATGGAAGAGTCTCCTGC
The DNA here is from genome assembly GCA_013397815.1 of Aleadryas rufinucha. Lineage (NCBI taxonomy): Eukaryota > Metazoa > Chordata > Aves > Passeriformes > Aleadryas > Aleadryas rufinucha. The sequence continues at coordinate 242,038 of VZTH01008177.1, read as the reverse complement.
TTCTCCCTTCCCCTCATCCCCAGATCCCCACAGGAGCTCCGAGCACACTGCCCAGTACTGGTGGGGCGCAGTGCGCTTGTTCAGAGAGGGGGCTTGGAGCAGGCTTGGGAAACAACAGGATGTTTTAATCTTTTCCTGCAAAGCTTTGCACAAGAACGGGTGTTACGTTTGGCTGCATGGAGGCGTCCTGTCTTAAAGAGCTGGTTTCCTTCTTGCCTCAGGGGGAAGGAATGATATCAACCAGATTTGTTGAATGCTCGCAGTTTTATATGTTGTTGTTGGGATTGTAAACACTTAGGGTCATCGGCCCTCTCCTCTTCCGATGCCTTTGCCTGGGTCCTGCTGGAGGAGCCCCTTCTCCTTGTTTCTTGATGCTGTGAGGACACTGCTGAGAAATCACAGCAGTATTTCTGTTCTGCCCCAAAGTGCTTACAGCTGCAAGGGCTCCTCTGGCCCCCAGAGCTGCTGCTGTGGAGTCCCCAGCAACACTTCTGTCATTTTAGGCCACCGCCTTCCCAATTTCTATTTCCCTGCTCATGCCCAGGTGTATTGCCAGCATGTTTTGGGGCACATATCTGCTGTGTGGGCTCTCCTGTGACCTCCCCAGTGGTGGCTGGTCCTTATCCCCAGGCTGCAGCAGGCAGGCAAGGGCAAAAGTCCCTGCACAGACACCCGTTTGTAGGAATGAACATGTCTTCCTGATCACTTGGGCAGAGAAAAACCATATGTGTTTTGGATTAGTTTTCCCCAGATGTTTTTCAGCTTGCATTTACCCTTGAGCTGAATGGGATTTGTTTATGCACTGCCCAGGTTTCCTGTTCCTGTGGGCCCTGGCACTGTACCCCTGCAATGTCTGCACTGCACCCTGCTCCTGGGACTGCAGGTCTGATCCCTGAGAGCTTTATAAAGCTCTGCAGACTCAATCATCCCAAACCACCCATCACTCCGGAGGCCCTGGGCCCTGCTATCCCACAGTGCTGGCAGTGCCCTCCTCTCCCCAGTGTGGTGATGCAGAGGTGGCTGCATCCATCTGGTCCAGTGGGGTTTTGTCTCCAGTGCTCCCTGCTTCTTGCAGGCCCCCTCTGCTCTGCACCCAAAATGCTCTGTCCATGTCCCAACTGCAGCTGCTCCAGCAGCTGGGTTACCCCAGCACAGATCATCACAGACCTGCACATGGCAGAGCATGTTTTTGGGGTGGGATGTGTGTCCTGCTCACACCCTGGCTGCTGGTGAGGCAGCAGCTGCCCACACTCCTGCCCAGCTGTGGTCTTGTGGGACCTGGGCTGGCCATTCCTGGCTGCAGGAGCAGCCCATGTGCCATACAGGGCATTGCATAGGCCTAGTTATCAGCTTGGAAAATTATGATCTCAACATCAAAGGGAAGGAGACCACGGTGAGAGGGTGGATTTTCACAAAGGTGCTGGCAGCAGAACTGACCCGCCCTGCAGACTCTCCCTGCAGCAGGCACCTCTCAGTAAATTGGGTCAGGTCCTGCCTTCAGATGTCAAAACTTTCTTACAAGCCATTAACCCCCTTTGAATTCTGAGTTTAAAATGTTTATTTTCCTCTTTCTTTGTAAGAGTCACTTTTGCAAAATTAGGTGACAGAGCAATGAACTGTGGGATCTTTGATTTAGTATCTTTCATTTTATCAAATAAATGAAGGCTGTGGTGAGTTCACAATGCACTAAGTCATGCTACCTGGTGGCTTGGCGGCAGTGGCATGAACTGGGGGACAAGTGACCCTTGCTGAAGAGCCCATCTTGATCCAGGCTGGCTTTGTTTGGGAGAGGTTAAGTGCACTCCAGCACCGATAATCACGGTGTGAGAGGCTCTCAGGAGGCAGCAGAGTGCATGGGAGGGAGGGGAGATGCCTCGCACAGGAGAAAACAGCCAGCACTCCTTAAAACTGAGTGTTGGAGAGATGATCATCTCTGCTTGGCAAGCAATTGCTCATACTTGTGTCTCTTGTTACTTAAGAAGAGTCTCTTTCCTTCAGTCAGGGGGTCAAAATTGTGCTCTGGTTGCAGGGAGCTTGGGAGCAACCCATGGGTGCAGGAATCCCTCCTCAGTTCCTGGTGTGCACTGAACCCATGCTCAGGCAACACCTCTGCATCATTTATACTTAGCTCCCCTAAGAGTAAATACATGCTTTCCTCTCAGCATTTTAAACAACTAGAGAGGCAGCACTACCCTCTACCAGCAGCACTGAGGGCTATGTGCCTTTGATTTCTGCTTCAGTGTCCAAGTCCCTGGTCTCAGTTTCAGTGAGGAAAGGCCATCCCATGCAGCACGCCAGTGTCAGAAGAGCTGAAGCTCGTCATTTAAGAGAGCTTTTTAACAGAAAACTCAGATGTTTAGTCTTCTCTTCCCTGAGGTTTTAAAAAAAAATGTTTTCCAAATATTGTTGCAAGCCATAAGGTCTTTCCCCCACTGCCAGTCACTTCTCCAGTGCTTGGATGGGAGTCACGAATTCACTGGCAGGCTGTGCAGCAAACCGCCACTTCTGGCTCCTGCCACCCGTGCACCGGCCCCTATTACAAGGGATATGGCAAGTGGTTTATTTGCTGCCCGTATGGCAGCCCTTATGGGGCAGATGTCAGGGGAAAGTGACGCCTGCCAGGGGGTTGGCCCCCTCTGGCTGGCATCACTGTGCCCCCTGACGCCTCCTTCCCTTCAGAAGCCTGCCTCTGCTGAGACTCCCCCAGCACCTCCCTGCTGCCATCCCTCGTCTTTGACATAAAAATAGGGGCTGTGGGGTAAATCCCATCAAAATCATGACCTGCTGGGATGCTGATCCCCTTTGGGTTTCCTCATCTGCAGAGCATCACTGCTGACCTGCCATCAGCATGGTCCCTCAGTAACCCCATTCTGCCAGCTTGTTTTCTTTGGAGAGGCCGTGGCTCCTGCGGTTGCTGACAAAGTTTCTTTGTAAGCGTCCTGCGGGCTGTCAGTGCCTACTTCCCCAGCCTGGCCAGCAAGGAGGGCTGTCACTAATGTGTGTCATTCATCAAAGCAAAATTACATGTGTCCCAAAAAAAGGGACAGCATGCAGACAAATTACAGCATGCAGCAAATTGCTTGCTTGCAGAGGAAAAAAAATACAACCCGCTGTTTTCCTCCCCTCCCAGAAGTAGGTGTTTAATTCAACATATTAACACTGAGAAATCTAATTATAGCTGCAGGACAAGGGAAACCCAATTGCAGCACAGCATATCTCTTGCCTCAGCCAGTGGGTGTGGTGTGGCCACGCTGTGCCACATCCCACCAGGGTCAGCCCACGGCCCATGCTGCACTCAGGCCAATTTTTTATTAAGGGTTAGTGATTTAGATTGTGTTTTTAACCACCTTCCTGCAGTGAGGGACACTTCCTTTCTCTCTGGCTGTACCTGTGCTGCTCTGGTGTGAGCTGGGACTGAGGCTGGAGAGAAGGGCTGGCTGGCTGTGTTGGTGAGCAGCTGGTGCTAGGGAAGAGGGGCTGGAGGGAGAACCCCCGGGCAGGTGTCAGCCACATGCTCTGGAAGCCACCAGCCCTCTCAGAACCCCAGAGCAGGGCATGAGCCTGGAGCATCCCTGGTGTGGTACCCGGCACAGCTCCTCTGTCCCGAGGGAAGGGGGGAAGGGACCTGGCCCCAGCCACTCTTGGTTCCTACCTGGCTGCCTTGCCAAGAGCACCTGGCAGGGGTCTGCTCACCTGGTTTTGTCTTTTAGATTGCAAAAGCCCCTCTTACATAGTTAATTGATTTTCATTAATCACGGTCTTCTCATCTACTTGTTTACGTTTTTCACTGCTTCACAAATCTGACCTGACATCCGAGTTACAGATTTCAGAAATTAACCTTCCTCCAATGTTTCTGTTTCAAGGTATCTCTATTTACACTCCTGTCAAGTGCCTTTCAATAGGACTGATTTCTACTTTTGGCAAGCGGAGGAGCCTATTGTTTTCCATGGAGAACAGTTTTGCCAGTGGGGTAGAACATAAATGGGTAATTGTGGGTCAGAATGTCACACCCTTACTGGGGCTCAGCAGCGCTGGGCTGTAAGGCACTCCTGGCTGGGTGAGATGGCTGGGCTGCAGCACACCCCTGTCACAGCCTGGGGATCCCAGATGCCTTCTGGGAGGAGGGAGCTGATGGCAGATCCCTCTCCCCCAGCGGGAGCCAGGCAGGAGGGCTGCCCTTTGCACTGTTGGAGCTCCCCAGCAAAGCTGCAGCCTGGCAATTCGGTTTGGTTTGTCAGCAACCTGTGTGCTCCTCCATCAAACAGAGAACAGCTGCTTCCAGGAACAGGGATTCTGTATTTCTCAAGCAACAGTTAACCTGGCAATGACATTATTTTCTTGTCTGTGGAGGGTGGTGTGTGCATTATTACTGAGGTACCTCAGAAATAATGTTCTCTGGCTCACTCCACATTCAAGAGCTACTGTCTTTTATGAAGCATCATGCAAAAGGCAAGAGAAGCTTCTCCTGTTGCAGCTGGAGTAGACCTTGCAAAGGAAAATAAAACAAACCACAGTTCTTTATCAGAATAAAGAAAAAGAAAACAAAGAGAGGGAGAAAAGCGAGGGCCCATTGCACTAAGAATTAAAGGTGATTTTGGAGTGGCCCCAAAATAATTGCCCCTGGTTTTCTAGGTGATGGTGGTGCTGGAGGCAGGGGCAGGAGGGGAATCAGGGAGTGAGAGCTGATGGGTGGCATCACACAGAGGCAGTAATCCCCACATCCATGTTTGCAGAGACAGTGACTTTATACGCTTCAAAAGGATGTGTGGCATGAGAGGGTAGTTACTTGCCTGGTTTTTTAAGCGTCCTTCTTGGAACCAGATTGTTTCTGTATTTCAGCCATTTACCCTGACACAAATGTGGCAATGTCCCCATGAAATTTGCTGTGGTAGACAGAGTGGAATGTGGTACTGGAACAGCTGGATGGCCAAAGTCAGGGTGCTGGATGGAAGGAAGTGCGATGGTCGTGCACTTGGGAACTCATAATTACTGCTATTGTTAGCTAGGAGCACCTTGGTCAGGAGGTACAGGAGGCTGAAAAACCCAGCTGAATCAATCAAGCTCTGGGTGAACCAGGAGCCTCAGCTGGGAGGTGGCTATGGAAAGGAAAAAAGCAGTGATGAGGTGTGTTGTCCAGGCAGCCCCAGCAGAAGCAGCACTGAGCAGCACCGTTCAGTTTGATGTCAAGGTGGCAGATAACCATCCACCTTCCCGGTGACGTTGTCGGTGGCTGCAAATGAGCCTGACCCCAGAGCGACCTCACAGCCCTTCCTCACCCTTGGCTGCTCTCACCATCAGACCACATTTAAGTCAAACGGCAGAGGGGAGTAAAAGCCACAACCTGCAATCACCAACCTGAAATAGCCCAGAGGGACCGGTTCCTGACCTCTGAGGCTCCCTGTGAGTGTCTCTTGCCTGCTGCAGCGTGGGTGGAAGCCGATGACGCCAGCCCTGTGGGCCACCTGCACCCTGGGTGCCCCGAGCCACTGTGTCATCAGCGGGGTGGTGGAGAGCAGTGCACCCAAAATGCCCCCTGTGACAGGGTGATTAGGGAACTGCTGGCCAAGCCTGTATGTCCCCAAAGACCAGGTCAGCATTTGGCTGCCCTGCGGTTACAAACCCAGCCCGTGACCTTCCTGCCATCTGTTGTCCGGCCTCACAGTAATGGAGGGGTTTCTATTCTTGCTGAGCTGAGTCCACTGGCTGTTACCCATCCTGTAAACAAAACCAACCCTCTGGAAGTCAGCAGACATCAAGGATGTAATTTAGTTTCTTAACGGCCTTGCTGAGGCTATTTCGGTATGCGTGCTGTGATGATGGCATGGCGCTCCCTACTGCCTTGGCCAGTGATCAGGGTGAGGAACAGTGGGATCAGAGCCTGGCAGGACACGCTGATGGTCAGAGACCTTCAGCTGCAGGAGGGCTGCTGCATTAGTCTAGCTTCATTACAATTATCTTGCTCTGATGATCTCCTTACCTTCTTTCTCAGTTGCTGTAAGGTTATTGTGCCAAGCACAAGCACATTGGTTTTTCATGTCCCTCTGAAAAGCGAAGGAGAGCCCAGTTTTCCCCTCAGCCAGGTTTTCCCCACAGCAGTGTCCTGTTGGTGGTTTTACTCCAGCCCAAGCCCTAAACTTTCTTCTATGCTGACTGTACTTTGCCGTGGTGTTGCTACATGGCATACTCATAGTCTCAGTGATAATGCACCATAAATCACTGTTTATGGACACCAAAAAGAATGCACTTTATTTTAAGGCATTCACATTAGTTTGGTTTTGGTCTGCAGAGCAATGTGTGACTGTCAGAGCAGTGGGGCAGAAGGACATAAGCAGGAATATATCCCTTTTGGGTACTCTTTAAAAGCAGCCAGACGGCTGTAAAGGGAATCTTTCCTCTTCATAAAATATTAGAGGCAAAAATTAATATCTTGTTTACATTTAGTATCTCAGTTGCTCCCTCTCCTTTCCACTGCCCATGAACTGTGCAGCTTATTCACCTGCAGCCACCAGGATTCTGTCAGTTAAGGCACCCTTCAGGAACGTGTTCATTGCCATAAATCCAATGGCTCTGGCAGAAGCCTCACACAACCAGCTAAAATGCCATCACCTGCATCCCAAGGCTGCCGTGGTGCTGGTCTTGGTCCCAGCACACCACGTGACCCTCGCCAAGCCCCGGCAAGGAGGCAGGAGCGGAGCTTTGGACAGGCAGTGTGCCCCTCTTCTCTCCTTCCCTCATGCTGAGACCCAGCCTGCTGGCACCAAAGTCCAGCACCCATATCTGAGTCCCCTGAGGGGAGCATGGACAGCCTGCACAAGCTCAAAAGGTGAAAATTTGCTGTGCTATCTGCCTGGGCCCTGCTGCTAGTTCTGCCTTTGAACCCTTCCGCTTGCAGCGCAGTATTGATGTGAACAACAGGATTTATCCGCAGAGTCCTTTCCCCGTTTCCTCCTTCAGCCCTGCACTTTCAGGGACAACTGTCACAACGTGGCATTTGAGTGCAGGAACGTGGAAAGTGCCCCTCTACAGCAACTCCAATCGTGACAGCAGCCAGGGACACCAAAACCAGGTATTAAAACTACAGCCCTCTGAAACACTCCCTCATTAGAAACAAAGCCCATTTCCTCGGTGCTTCAACTCTCCGTATGCGTGCAAACTCATTCAAAACCTAAATTCTTTCTCTGAATTAAATTGTCAGCCTCCCACTCAGGCAGATACATTAGCACTGACTGTGTAACATCAGCTCAGCTCTCTGTGTAACATATGAATAAGCCTTTAAAATTGTATATTCTGCCCTGCAGCATTTATCTCATATTTTGATCCTGATTTTTCTCTGCTAAAACTCTTATTGGTCCCTTCAAGTGCATTGATGGTTTATGCGCTTCTAATTTAGGGTTCATTTGGGACTTGCCAGTTCTGTGATCATTCTGTATCAGTTTGTTCACTTACCAATACATTCTCAAGCCACAGATTATGATGAATTTCTGAATCTGGTAAAGATAGTGACAAAATATTTTTTTCACATTTCATAATGTTAGGATGTAGCAGTTTATACTCCTGAAGGAGATATTAATCACTATTTTAATTCTCTTTTTGGAAGAAAAAAGAGCATTATTTATCTTTTGAAGCAAAAGGAGGGTTCAGGGGTAATTTTGAGGGTAGGGTACGATAACACACTTCAATGAATTAAAATTTTTTAAATTATATTGGCTAGAAATATTTGTGTTGATTCAATACTCCAGAATTAGTGGAGATTTGGTGCCTGCCACAGAGGAGTAGGTTGAAACACAGTGATTAATAATAATGCATTATACTTTCAGTAAATTGTCTAATATATTGCTTTCGTCACATTTCTCATGAGCAGTGTGAGTTCCCAGCAAACCTTAAAGGCCAAAAAATAGCATCTTGGAAGCTGGGAGAGGAGGAGAGCTCTCTTTGCCCTGAGCCATGGCAGAGCCCTGGTTATGAGGCTGTGGTAGGCAGTGCTGCTATCTGGGAGTCACTGGGAGCTGCCAGTCTCCAGCTCTGGCAGATCCTGCTAGTTTATAATAGATGGCAAACCTCCATCGACTTTGAGCGAGGAAAATATCCCATCTTTTCATGTGCAGTGTGAGCAATAATTAAAAGAAACATATGGGTTTTCAGCTGATGTACAACCACATAAGGATTATCAGTGATATTTTCCCCCGTCCATGTCCCTGCCCCATGGATTGATTCACTCATCCAAAGGCATCAAAACTCAGCAAAAAAAAGGCGCCATGCTTCTATTGTGTGCTTCCAACTGCAGCGCTACCTTTTTCTTTCCTCAGAAAGAAAACGCAGACCGCCCTGCAATTAGCAGCAAAACCATGAATACTTTCTTCGTTAACCACAAATGGTTCTTTTCGCGACGAGCGGGCTCACATATGTTCTAAATATGTTCAGTTTCATTAGGCGGCGAAGCGCTGTGGATCTGCTATTTTATTCAGGAAGGCAAACAAGAGCTGCATATGTGCAACATAAGTTGAGGAGAATGGGAAAAACTCGAGGCACTTGCAGAGTGCCTGAGATGCTCGGACGTGATGATTTAATGTGGGATTGCACCCAGCTTGTTTCCGTCAGCCTTGTCACTAGCAGAGATCAGCGCGATCCAACCGGTGATGCTCCCACTGGTGCTGATCCGACCGGTGACGTTCCTGCCCTTTGCCAGCCTGAAAGTCCTTCAGGAAAGTGCACCTGGGTGCTGCACGTGGCCGGCGTGTGGGGTTTGTCTCTGCTGCCCAGCAGCAGCCCCCAGGCTCAGGGGCCAGCAACTGCTCCCCAAAATCCCTTTCTGAACAAGAGTTAACAAAGGCATCTGCAGTGGGATGTGGCACTGATTCCTGCTGCCTGCAGGGTGTGAGGGGTGAATTCATTCCAAGTCTGAGCCCCCGCGCTGGGGGACAGCTGCACCTCAGGGTGCCACAGCAGTCTGCAAGCTGAGAGAGATGGCTGGGGGCTGTCCCAGATTTTCTCCCATTGGAGAAAAATCTCTCAAATTTTTCCATTTGTAGTCATTGGGGATTTTTTGCTTATTGCTTTGTTTCTCTAGTTATTTGGTCAAAGTGTTTCAAGAATTGAAAATGTATTTTTTTTTTTTAACTCAGAAGCACATTCACTTTTTCTTCTTTTTTTCAAGCCACTTTGGTCATGGGAAGCAAAGCAGCAGGTTCTTCAGACTTCAGTGTCCCTTTTCTGTCTCTCCCAGGAAAGCATGATGGACCAGTTCTAACCCATGTAGCAAGTTTATACAGCGTAGCAAATGAAGATTTGTGTAAATCACCTTTTTTATGTAAACACATACAGTGTTAAAAATATTCACACCCTTAAGTGTTTCCCATCACGTGTGTGCTAATGAGTGGATTATGAAATATGTTTTCTGTGTCTCACACTTGGTCCCCCTGCTCCACTCTCTCCCACCCGCAGGGACCCCGGGGAGGCTGCCCCTGCCTGCGGGCAGGGAAATGCTGCGAGAAGCCGTAAGAATGTGCACCGTGTCCTTGATCCCTCACAAGAGCTGGAGCTGCCGCGCCACTGACGCAGTGTCATGGGACTTTGCATTCATCAAGGAGAGAGTTGTCTCCTATGGAATTGCGACCTGTTGGAGGCATCTGGGGGGGCTGCAGGAGGTGATGCTGACTGGATGCCCACCCATGCCTGCAGCCTTGCAGTGCCCTCTCTTAAATTGCATGCACGGAGTGATATTCCTCAGAAATAAAGACAGCAAAATATAAACAAAGAAAAACAGCTCTCAGAGGGCCCCAGGAAAGGAGCTGCAAGAAATTAATCTGTTACTATTTGCTGATGGTGTAGAGATATGTTTTAAATGCCTGATTTGTGGCAGAGAAGCAGTGGTAAAGCACCAAATCAAATAAACAAGTGAGAGCTGCTGTTGTAGGAACAAGCAGCGATCAATAAGTATCCCAATGTCTGCCGCGACTCTATTCATTTTTCTTTCCCCTAAACCCTGGAATTCTATTAATGATGTCTTAGGCTGTGCATGGACTGCTCTGTAATCCTTGTGCAGTGCTGCTGAGCAGTTTTCACCTCGGCACACCCCGTGCCTGCTGCCAGGAGCTCAGGAAGCATGGAGTTAAATAAGTTCGCCTTTTCCTCCATCCGAACAATTGGAATCAGCAGTTTGCATTATTTTAAAAATGAATGCTTGGAATCAGCAATTTTCTTTTTCCCTTTTTTTTTTTTTTTTAAGATCTTGAGGGTTTTTTTTATTTAAAGTGGAAAACTACATTAAGTGCAAGGCACTCAACAAAGAAACAGTCATAAAGCCTAAGTATTCTTAGAGTTATAAAATATGTCCGTGGTGGCAATTCTACTGCCAACAATGAAGTTTTAAGCATTAATATGCCTTCATTGCAGTTTTAATGCCTTAATATTGACTCTATAGCTCTTTTGGGTAATTTTGCTTTCTCTGGTACTTGAAAGGTGATGATGTCAGCGTTCTTCATACTGATTCATATGCAGGTTGATGAAGCTGAGTTATTTATTGAGTTCCATTATATTTTCTATAAACATTAGTTCTCAATAAACAGAGACATTTAGCCGAGGGTTTATTTATTAAATAGGTACTGTACAGATGGTTTTGCCACACATGATGTGCTGCAGAGGATATTACTCAGGAATAATCAGCTGTGTTATAGCTTGGCTAAATTAATAAGATGATAATGATGAAATTGATGCTTTTGAGCTAGGCTTGGTAAATGGTTTTTGCATAAACAAACTGATAAATTTGAGAAGCAATTACTTGCTTGTCAAAGATAAAAACACAACAGGGCCCATTTATAGTTAGGTCCTATTTATTTTTAAAGATTGTACCAGATTTTATGTTTAATACGCTGCAATTAAAAAATAATACTTAAATGAAGAATAATAAAAAACTAACTTTCTGAGCTCTCCTTCAAATTTGAAGATGCAGCATTGCTTGGTTAGACATCAAGTAAACTTTTTTCAAGGCTTTCACTACATCTAGAAAAAATATAATCGTTTTATGAAAGATGCTGTCTGGAGTTGTGCAATGCAGACTCTGGCAGCGCTTTTGGTAGCAGTATTTGCTCTAAAATTAAGCTGGATTTCATGTAGAGAAACAGTCTCCAATTCCCTGTTTAATGTGGATTTCTCTGCAGCGATCATGCGAGCAGACAAAACACACATGTACCCCCCACACACCCCACCTCCAGGTACTCACCAATAAAATAATGAAATGGGTGTGGAGAGATGTGTGTACCTATATATGCACAACAAAGGCATCACTTGACTTGTCTGCTGGGAAGCGTGTGTGTTATGTGGTTTTGCACATCAGCCAGAGTAGCTTATTTCTGTTTATTTAGAAAGAACAAAGGGACAGGTGATGTGCAGCCCTTCAGGTGGCCCTGCTGGAGGGGAGCTCCTGAGTTCTGTGTTCTCAGAGAGAAAGCAGCCTCTACAGTCCCTATGGTTGGTGGTTTCCTTCTGAGGGTTTGAAAGCGCCTTATGAACATATATTTTAGTTCTGTAATGTTCCTGAGAAAGAGATGTTGTCACAGCTTTTTGTCACCTCCGTGGTGGGGACAGGCAGCTCCTGTGTGCACTGGTGGGACAACGACAGTCCTAACAACCTCCTTCACCTTCCCGTGCACTGAAGGAAAGGTTCAGGCCTTCAGTTATTTCCTTCTTTCCTTGAAAATTTCTGTGCATCCATGTCTTCTACACATAAAAATGCTGCTGTGGGACCATCCTAAGAGATTATACCTGAGCAGAGGAATTGGATGGCCAAACATAGCAAGCTGCACTGGCAAGTCCTGACTTAGGAGTTTCTGCTTCTGCTTTCTGACACAAAAGGCTTTTACTTGTAGTCTTAAAGGACTTTTGCTTGAGTAATTTGCTCTGGAAGGACCTAAAGCCAACAGCAATGTGTGGGAAGAATCCCAGAGCCCAGCAGCAGAATGCACCAGCGCAGGCAGGAGGTCCTGCTTGCCCAGGAGGACTTCCCACCTGGAAGTGGCATGGCAGTATTAGGAGGTTTTGCAAAGGGAGTGGGTGAGGAGCCCTTCCCCTTGCTATTTAAAATGTCACACTATGAGCAAAAATAGATTTCTAAAAATCCTTCTTTGCAGTAACCTTTTTTTTTTAGGAAATTTTGTCCTGAAGTATTAGTGCGAAGTATTTTATGACTTGATGTTATCAAGTACTTCGTATGTTTGTCTTGCAGCTGTTCATAAAGGATTTAAGGTCTTGTGCCAACCTGAAACTCTCAGCAGGGATGAGCAAGAGAATCATTCTCTCAGAATGTAGCCAACAATGGCTACATAAAAGAAAATTCATAAAATGTCACAACTTTGTCTATATCTGTAAATTAGTCCACAACTAGACGCAGTTTTTGCTGTTAGTTCAGGTTGATTACCTGAGATATAGGTATTCATTGTAACTAAATAAGCTCTTTGGTTTAGCCTTAACAATCTGAAATGAAGTTGTCTACACTGCTTGTGTCAAAGGTATGAACAGCGTGGGTGGGGTTTGCCCTGCTGGAGTGTGGGTCTGGGCGCTGCCTGCCGGGGTGGCTGGGAGCCGCAAGGCTCCTGCTGCAAAATCAAACCAAGCTGGCAGCCACCACCGTGGCTATGCCCAGCTCCTGCCACCCAGAGGGAGATGAGCCCCTGGAATGCTGCGAGGGGTGTGGGTGTACCCCGGGTAGGAGGAAAGGAGAAGCTGTCGCTTCCCAGTAAATATTCCCATGTGTCTGAACACAGAGCTGCCACGCTGCCCTTTTACAGTGCCCCCAGGCTGTGCTTGTGGGAAGCAGAGGAGTAGGTTTGCATTCACAAAAATATTATTTATATCATTGTACCTATTTATAGGCTTTCACAAATATTGTTAAAATCTGCTTGTTGCTCCACAGGGAGATTTGAAATGGTGTGACCTTGTGAAAATAAAAAAACATGGTGCAGATAGACCTGCTCAGCTGAGACAGGTTTGCAGGGCACAGGGACTTCCCTGCACCGCTCCTCTAGGAATGAATTCAGCCCAGACATTAGTGTGAACTGACATCCCTGCTGCTGAACTGGAGCGTTTTTAGCAAAGAGGTGTTGAGTAGGGAAAGATGAAGCCATTTCCATGCTGTGGTGCCACATTTACCCAGGCTCGGGGTCAGTGTGAAATGGAGCTGATGGATGGCATGGGTTCACGTAAAAGTAGGTCTTGGCAAAAGACTTAGGTGAGAACTTTCTTGGGAAAAAAGGAGTATACTCTTTTGGGTATTGCCAAGGCTCTTGAGGAGGGAAAAAAATTAGAAAAGTTGATGTCACTTCAGTGCTTCCGAAATAAAATTACTTTTTAAGAATTGCTCGAAATTTCATGTTTAAAAAGTTAAGTGGTTTTTTGTTTTTGTTTTTTGGGGTCTTTTTTGAAAGTACCATGTTCAAAGAAAATATTTACTTTTAAGTAAAACATTGAAGATTTTCTGTCAGTGAAGATTTTCTCTTCCTGTACAGCTTTACAATACCCACTCATATTACTGGTCAACGAAAACCGAGACAGAATTTTCCCAAGATACTGCTGAAGTTTTTTCTTTGCTTTAGACAAGGTCAGCGCTCAACTTTGGTTTTGGTAGAAGAGTCAGCTCTGAGCTGCTGCCGCCAAAAAAAAAACCCGCACTCTGAATAGAGAGAAAGCTGGAGCTGCAGCTGCACAGGACGCCTGGAATGAGGGTTGCTGGCCGCAGGGAGGTTGCGTGGAGCCTGCACAGCCCGTGCCGGGGCTCTGCCCGTGGGGCCAGGGCGGCTGAGCAGCGCTCGCCGGCCCGTTTGTCACCGCGCACGGAGCAGCCGAGCGCCGCTCGCCGTAACTCTTGCGCCTGCCTTAAAGCGCCGCGTACGGCGGCGCTTCCGAATAGAATCATTCATTATTAATTAGGTCACAATAAAAAAAAAAAATCCTACGGATGCATTCGTGACACTAAATGAGCCGATCGCAAATAATGCGATTGTAATGAATTCCAAAGGAATAAATAATGACTGAGCCATTAGCATAAAGTGCCAGTCACAGCTCTGCGCTGCCCGCCTGCCCGCCTGGCACCGCTTCCAAACCACCCAGCCGGCCGCCAGCCCGGGCAGGGGGTTCCTGCCACAGGCTCACAGGGGGTGCTGGAATCTGTCCCACCCCCTGGGATGCTGAGGGAGGTCAGGATACTTTGGTGACTCCCCTGGGCTTGCAGTGGCATTGCCCCCAGGACGGCCACCCTGGAGTCCCTTTGCAGGCAAGAAATAGGATAATTTGGAAGCATGCAGGAAGATATTTTTGCACCTCTTGCTCTAATATATAATCAGAGCTTTTGTTCCATGCCTTGCACAAGCAAATTAATTAGAAATTTATCTGACCAGAAGTTCAGTGTGGCGTACATTTAAAGCAGAGGACATGCCTGTGCATTTATTTGCTCTCTATCATGGAACAATTATCTGCCCATTTAAGAAATTCAGAATTTGTTTCTATTTTAATAGATGCTCCTAAGCATAAAAAAAAATAAAATCAGACCACATCTGATTGTAGTGTGCTTAAAAACCTCCAGGAGGAAAACACCACTTGTAACACCTCTTCTCCCACCCAGAGCATTGCCCCATGTGTTTCCAGGAGGGCACTGGGCAGGCAGCAGCTCCAACCTGCAGTGGGACAGACCTGCACAGTGCTGGCAGTGACAGCACAGCCACCTGGGCGAGAAGAGGGCTGAGAGAGCAGGAAAATAAGACAGGATGAGACTGGAGGGAGAGGGGTGCAGGGAAGCAAAACAGGGGTGGTGAGTTTCTGGGAAAGAGAGCTGTTTCCCCCAAGCTGTGTGGCTGTGATGCAACAGAGCGACAGGGTAAACACTACAGCGGGGTAGGGACCAGGGGCTCTGGGGACTTTGGCCCAGGACAGACCCTTCCATCAGCCTCACCAGGTGCCCTGGCACATTAAATAAGTAGAACAGGTAGCAGGGTGGCGGTGGGACCTGTTTTGTCAGCGTCCCTTCCCTCCCAGCAGCCAAGCAGACAGGCGCGTCAGGTGCTTATGCCCCTCTTATGTCTGCTGTTAAAAAACCCAGCCAGGGAATGTCATTAGAAACAGCCACACCATCTGCCTTTTCCTCCCCTCCCCTTTAAATAAGGAAACACCTTGTCAAACACATCCCACTAAATATCCCTAACACCCTCCCGCGCGCTTCGCGCTCAGCGGTTCATGGGATCGTGCACCATCTGGACCCTCGCGCTCCATCTCGCCAGCGAGGCCCCAGCTCGGACCCACCGTGTGCCCCACGGCCAGTGGCAGGGCTGCACCGCCCACATCCACGCGTGGCAGCAGGAGGTCATGGAATTAAGCAAAAACAATGAGTTTGTAGGGAAAAAAAAGACCAGCAATTCCATATTGTTAAACGTAGAAAATTAACCAAGGAGGACCTTAAACACAGACATTTATTAACATGTAAATGGACTGAGTCAGCAATTAGTTAATAGTCAGCATAATTGAATAGAGTATTGTAATGAAGGTGCCATTTAATTATTCCCATTTTGTTTAAGATAAATATTTACTACGTTTGTGGGGTTTCCCTTGTCTTTCGCATGGAACACCAGTATCAAAGTATCAAACTGTGTCAAAGTTTCTCAAGAACTTTAAAAGGGCAGGTTGCCACTTTCTGTCATCACGGTGCTGGTCCCTGATGCCACGGATGAGCATGGCCAAGGAGCCGTGGCTGCTCTCTTGTGCTTGGGATGGCTCCTGTGGGACCCGGTGACCAGCGCCTGTGGGCCCTGAGCCCCACAAGGTGAGACCTGCGTGTGGTTTGGGGCTTGCACCGGCTCAGCTCCCTCCTGCCCCAGCCCTGCAAAGCCAGGCAGTGTCTCAGGCACACGTGTGCACACACAGCCCCCCAGCCCTGCTCGCTGACCGTGCAGATGAGTCTTTGTTCTTGGTGATTACTGTGCAGACAACACACTCACCCGGCTGCACCGAGACACTGCGTACACACCGCACCATGTGCTGATAAGGGAAATAGTGTGGAGAAGAGCCTAAGGAGATAGAAGAACATTATTTTAAATTATCTTGAACATAAAAAACAAAGTGAGGATTTGGCAACCTTGCAGCGCAAACCTCAAAACCAGTTATTCCTTTTAAATAAAAACAAAAATGAGAAACAGTAACTATTAGAAATCCCACCTGGTGCTTTCTCTGTGTTAATGATGCTTCTTAAATTGCATGTGGGTAAATGGTAATTTTGTCTCACACCATTAAAAACTAATGGAACCCTTGATGATAAGAAATGCCATAGCTAGCTTGTTGGAAAACGTTTAATTAATAAAGTAATAAAATTATTGTAAACTAGTGCAGTTTCACAGAGGATTCAATGGGATATAAAACAGATAAAACATCCTTGAGAGTTGATACAAGAAATAAATGCTCCTCTATAAAAAACAGCACTATAAACTTAAGCTGGTCTGTGTTATACCGAGTTAACACAAGCTATGATGACAGTAAAGGTGTTTGGATGAGCCTTTCATGGGAAGTGGTGGGAAAACCTCCTGAGCACTGACAGGTGTTTTTGTGAGGAGCAGAAAGCCAGCACACCTTCTCCTGCACCGGTGTGATCCCGAAGGTGGCTACAGCGGGCTCACTGTAGATCCCACACTGGGATCTACAGCCCTGGGAGCCCATGAGAACAGTTCTGACGGTGTTATTGCTGTTATTGGCCTGTCGCAGAGGCTCCAGAGTGAGGGACACCACCTCCACTAGCCCTTGGGGTGAGGCACCATCCCACCCTGCTGCTACAGCCACTTTGTTGCATAATTTTTGTGAAACAAGTGGTGTCAGAGAGTGGAGAGGAGGGATCAGACACTTTCCTGCCCCAGGGAATGAGCCCTGGTGCTCCATGCAGCTGGATTTCAGCTCCACGCAGGTGGCCAGCTGGTGGCATGGCTGTGGCACCAAGCATTTACACATTGTAACTTGGTGCCTGTGCATGACATCCCAGCTGCTCCACAGGAAAAAAAGGGTTGGAGAGTGGCAAGCATGGTGAAAAACACGTTGGCAGAGAAGGCCTGGTTACCACTCCTAGTCCTGCTGCTACCCCAGTTTGTGCCTCACATCCTCCTGCAGACATTTCCTTGCAAGCTTTGGGAATGGTTTCCTGTAACTAGGAGACTGTAGAGAGGGCTTCTGCATTGCACGAGCTGGGCCAGGTACCCCTGGCATGTGCACACCCATATACGGGAGCCCCCAGTTTTCCATTACACTCACACCTCAAAAACTGGCATATGTTTAGCTTAAGGATGGGTCTCATCTCCCAGGTGCCCAAATTTTCCTTTCTCCTGAGACCTGAGCTGCAAATCTCACTGACAAGCATTGTCAGCTCTACTTGTGAGTGCTCAGCTCATGGTGATGGGACACTGGAGGAAAGAACAGCTGGGAGAGAGGCACACATAGGCACATCCTGGATTTCGGGGTATCCTGAGAGCCACTTGCAGCACTGGCACTTGTCAGCCCCTATTCAGAACCAGCACTGCTGGGGCAGCAATGCCAAACAATGCCAGCACTCTGTGATGTGCCATAGGCAGACCTGGAAAGGTTTGGAACCAACATGGGCCAATATTTTTCAAAACCTCCAATGACATTTCTCTACAAAGGAGCTGGAAGTGTTTCTTTAGTGGGTTGGCATGCCTTCTTTCCTCCCACATCGGAATAGTTGATGGTCACACTGGGAAATGAGGGACACTGCTGTGCTCCCAGTGTGGATGGTTTCTTTCACCAGAGCTTTGTACAAGCACCATCACAGCCATGGTCTCTGCCTCCCATGTAACTAAGAGGAACGATATTGCAGGGTGTATAACTGGTACATTGTTGCAGCACAAAGGTTAATCTTGTGTTCCTTAGCTGCTTATGGCTTCATTATAATAAGGGGATGGTCAGACCTTACTCATAGAAAGTCTGGTCTCCTCACCAAGCCACCACAGACACTGCTGTGCCACTCGTGCAACCACAGCTTCTGGTCAGTGTTTGAAGCAACATCTACTTTTCATTTGAGTGTCTCTGGTTTCCTCAGCAGTCTCCACCTTGATCATAAGTTAGAAGCCATCCTGCCTGATCTGTAGTTTTAAAGTGAAGTGGTGATTTTTTTATAGCACATCAGCATAAATAACACTGCCGACAATAACAGTCGCCCACTGCCGCCCAACTTCCCGGGTGCCACACCAAGGGCTCATTACTCACTTTGGCCTCGACATATGGATAGACTGGCGATATAAAATCTTTTCCCCACCCAAGGCACCATCCGCCTCTGGGAAAAATATTGTGGTTTCCTCTTGTAGGCAGATTTATTTTTGAGGTAGCCTCAACAATGTGGGCACAGGGAGAAGGCTGATGCTCTTTACTGAGGCAGAGTGAAAATGTTTATGGGGCTCCATAGTTCAGCCCCATTGGCAATACCAGCAATGACTTTTCTATTTCCGTGGTGTGTGAGAAATGAAAACATGAGCGGGAGTGCATAGAAGACTATTACGGCCAAAGCTGGGATATTTGTTCCCTGGCAAACTGTGGCTGCTCTTGATTTAGCCACAGTTTTCCCAGCTGATGTTTTGCAAACCCGACAGAAGATTCAGCTTTCAAGGCTGTGAAAGTGAACGCGGGGCTGGAAGCCGCCCCTGCGCACACTGGCAGGGAGTCAGGCCGAGCCTCCTTCTTTCAGAAGATGTTGCTTGTTCCAGGACTGCGTGGCTGTGGGGGCAGTTTGGGGACGGAGATTTAATCTTTTATTTTTCCCATATCTCATAAGTATGTCTAAGATGATGAAAAAATAATAAGTTGGTGGCTGCTGGAAACTTTTTTTTTAGCAGCTGTGTTTTTAGAATATTATAATTAACCATCTTTTTGCCTTAATCACTTAAAGACTTCTAAAATAACTAGGAGTTTATTGTACCTTCTCTCAACTTGAAGCTTTCCCATGTGGGGACCACGACTTTACTTTCAGGAAGGGAGGGCAGAAGAAGCAGGGCAGAGCTAGAAACACGGAGTCAAGTTTATCAGTCTGGATTACAGCATAAATTACTAAAATTACTGTAGTGATGTTAACTTACAGCCATTGTACTAGGAGCAGGAAAAGAGGTGACATTGTATTTCATCTGCACAGTGACTGAGTCACTTTGCCTGGGCTCATTTTTGCAGAAATTTTAACGAAGTAAGTGCAGTATTTGTTGGAAAAAAGAAAGGGCAAACTGCGACTAAAGGAGAAGCACAATTAAAAGCTGACTGTTAATAAAGCATGTGGGTGACAGGGCTGTCTCCCCACACAGTTCCGGCGCTTGGCTCAGGTAAAAGCAGAGGGCTGTAGCTCAACAATGCACTCCTGTCTGTCAGTGTTAGGTTTTCGGGGTTTTTTTATAAATGACATGTTTTCTTTTGGCAGATGGGAACAAGCCTTGACAAATAAATTTTTTGGAGGCAAACTGGCTGCCTGGAAATATATGTATTTAGGAACCTGTCGGGTGCTGTGAGCGTCAGCACCACCTCAGCTGAGCTGGCCAGCACCGCTCTGCTGCTCGCCTGCTCCAATCTCCTCGCAGACCCCCCAATTCCCCAGCCGACCACTGCCAGGTCGGAGCAAAAATGACAACTCTGATACAAGATTTGCTCTGGATATTGCTGATATTGCTTTGTGCCTGCCTTATAAAACTTCCCCGTTGGCTATTTCTCCAGCCAGGGGATTTTACCCAGATGAATGTGCTTGCCTCCCTCTCACCAGCTGCCAAAATCCAACTTATCTGTAAGTGGAAATAATGCTTGGCCTCGGGTCAATCAGAGCCGCAATGCTCTTTACGAGAGGAGGCGAAATAAAACCATTCCCCGTGTTAACAGCTGCGAAAGCCGACGTGCTGAGAGGTTAAGTGATTTGCCGGGTGTGAAGTAGGATGGTGCCTGGCTCTTGGGAACCCTTTTTTGGGAGGGGGGGTCAGGAGGGCGGTGGGGGGGAACACAGAACCCAGGCATCATCACAATTCCCATTCCCATTCCCAGGGCACCTGGTGGGGGGAACCACCTGTAACATGCCTTCCCCCAGGCCAGGCGTAAGCAAAGTTTTACCAGGAAAAAAAAATATTCTGCAAAAATCCTCCTAAAATTAGGCACTGAAAGCGGGTGTTGGGTTTTGTGAGCCAGCATCAGAAATAGGTGGCAGCTGGAAAGATTTTGGAATATCTCAGAAGTGCTTAAGCGTTAGGAGGTAAGCGAGGGAAGAGGTAGATTAAGCCAGAACCCAGACGCCTTGAAGCCCAAATCAGTGCACATGCCCAGCACAGCCTCTTGTCTGCCTCGGGACATTTAGGCCACCTTTAACCAACAGAAATGGGCACCTTTAATGAACAATTCAGGATGTCCAAATCAGAGCCCAAGTATCTATATAGTTCTTCAATATAGTTGGTGCAGCATATGTTCATACAGCAGAACAGTTCATTTCTAGAAATGTAATATTTTTTGCTACTTTATTCAAGGGATGTGCTAGACATGAAGTGACTATATATGTACAGGTAAAGGTAATAGAAGAGGTGCCATAAAAGGCACACTCTAAAATAGGCAGTGTTGTTCCCCTGTTTTGTAGGGTCGGTAAAACTGATAGCAGCTCCCTAGCAGTGGCTTCATCTCCACGCTCACAGTGTGTGTTCTTAACACCTTCCTTCTCTGCAAAACTGAAGTATTTAACCCAAAACATACAAACAAATCTGTTATTCTTCTCCTTTATTAACCTTCTGAGTCCTCTGAAATCGCACAGGAGGAGAAATCTTTTCCCTTTTCCTTTGTCTAGGAGACGAGGTTTAAACTTTACATGCAAATAGACACATGCACACATGTAAACCTACCCGTGTAACCCGGCACATGCAGCGCACTCTTTCTTCTTCTCTATAAATATATATACACATATGTATATCCACAGATATGCAGGCATGTGTGCATATGTGTGTGTACAAAGAGAGAGAAAAAGACTTAGAAAATGAAAGACAAATGTTAGAGAATGATATTCCCAAGCCCTCAAATCCCTAATCATGAGTTTGATGCAATATTTGCCCTAATGGGAAATGATAACTGGCACTATTCCAAAGCAAACCTCGAAGAAAGGAGCAATAAAAAAGGAAAATGCTAGCTTGGCAGTTAAAGAAAGAGGAGCCGAAGCGAGAACTGCTGTCGGAGATAATAAAGAATTAACCACAAACCCCTTTTCTATTAAGCACAAAAAAGGATATTAAAATAACATGCCCCCTCCCTAAATGTTTCAAGGCTTGTGTCATGCTTCTCTGCGCAGCTTCCCGGGACGTTGTGCGGCGCAGGGCTGCAGCCCCGTGCAGCCGCCTCCCGCTCCCTTCTCGTGCGAGGGAGCCGCGCCACTCCAGCGCACAGCGAGGCACAATCACGCTCCTGGCTTCCTGAGCTCACACAGTGCGCTCCAAACCTGGCCCTTCCCAGGGAGAGGGCACTGGCTGGGATGGGGCAGTTCTGACGGGCTCCCTCTCCCCTTCCCTCCCCTCGGGAATCCAACACATTGGGAAGCCTGCTGTACAATGCGGCTTGGCTGCTGTGTTATCCATAATGTCCATAGGCACAAAGACATCATTTAAGTATACACTGATTCTTAGTGCGCTGTTTTCCAGTTATAGCAGCAAGCAAGTGCTTTTGCCTTCATGTTCTTACTATGATTTTTACATTTAGGGCATTTTCTCACTAAAAGTTACATGCCATAAATTACACAGAAAGTGCCACAGATCTGGGACAAAAAAATGGTGAAAAAATTCGGATCGGCAGCTGCCAGGTATAGGAAAAAAGAAAACAGAAGCGGGGGCCATGCTCTGGACCTGGGAGCCTCCTGGGACATCCTGTAATGTTACCAACAAATAAAGATGCTTCTCGCCATGTGTGTGTGCCTTGGATGCCCTCATGGAGCTCCCAACAGCCAGGAATGCACTGGAGAGCCCCAAATCAACACCATTTCTGCCTGGTCAAATGATGTACAGGATTTTGGTAACTGATGTTACCCATTTCATGATTACCCAAACCATTTTAGTAGAAAAATTGAAATTTAGCATTCTTTGAAATTTCTACCTCAACTAAACAGTACATTTTACTATGGCAATTTTTAGTTTGCAAAAGAAGTAGTACTCAGGGCACATCAGACACAACAGGCAGAAGTTACTCCTTTATAGCAAGTCAAAGAAACCCTCAATAATCTTACATTTCAAAGACATTTATGACCTAACTTTGGTTCATTAGCACATAAGAGGACATTAATGACATAGAGTAATGAAATGTAACAACTCTTTTAGTGCTTTCTTATTATCTGGGTCTTTAACATGCAGTTTGACAAGAGCTAGGCTAGCAGCAGCTTTAAAAGCATTTTGTAGAGCTGGTGCTGAATGCCCCAAACCCAAAAAGGCACAAGCCAAAAAGGTGAAGATGCAGCAAGGAATCACAAAAAGTTTATTGTAAATGTCAAATGATGTACATCTGCCAATTAGGTCTTATTTTAAAAAACAGTGTGTGGATTGCACTGATCGTAGCTGCTATAAAGGTAGAGATTTAGAAGGAAAAGAAAAAATACCCAGCTGTACCAGATATTTTTTAAACTTAAATGTTTTTTTCTTCTAGACTTTAAAAACTCTTTGTGAAGGAGGTATAATCCACAATTCAGGAAAATACTAATGTAATCTAGCTTTCAGAAACAAAAATCAAAACTCCCTCCTGAGCTATGTCCGTGGAGAAAAGCAGAGTTAAATATCAGCTGCTTTTATCTAAGTGCCTAAATGTAAAAATACTTAACCAGGATTCTACCAACTATTACATTTAAACCCCATCATTTGTCTGCCAATACCCATCTAGGTTAATTTCTTAGCTGAGCTTAAAAAAAATCCCAAAAGATCAATAAAGGTGTAGGTGGAGAGGTTTAAAAAATAACTACTGGAAATGATGAGCCAAGATCTTTGGAACAACGTGTCCCTGCCTGAGGTACAGGCGGGCTGGTTTTTAGATCAGTCACCTACAACTGTGGTGTCATAAAGTGGAAAAATACCACCAAGAGTCATTTTTAGCAAAGAACACCAACAGCTCCTCTCACATTCACATCCAGTGAAACTCCATTCCAGTTAGATTCATTGGCAAATTGTAAATTCTTATTTGATTTATCAATCACAATTTTATATTGTTAATTCATATGTTCATTAGACAAATCCATTCCTCTAAGGTAATCACTTAAGGTACTGTTGGCATGTGAACATGCACAAATGGATAATTCTTAATGACCTTCCAAGCTGACATATTTTTGGCATCAGCTTTCTGTATCCTAATTTCAAGCTGCCTCTCTGGTGGTATCATAGGGCTGACTTCACTCACAGTCAAGGAGGACTTGCAATTGGAAGTTGTTAGTACGACTGTTCCCATCAGACAGATGGGAACAGTCGTACTAACAGTCAGCAGAACAAGGAACAATTGAAATTCTCTCTCTCCTTGGATGAAACCCCCGTGTTTCCAGCTGCAGTGGTCAGTAAGCAGGCTTCTATTTCAGCAGCTGTGAAGGAGAAAACATTCACATCAGACAATTGGATCAGATTTGTGACTTCTTCAGTATTTCCACAGTACATAATTTTTCCTCTGCTGATGCTTGGTGCAAAAAAAAGAAAGTCAGGGAGGTTGGAACTACATGATCTTTAAGGTCCCTTCCAACCCAAACCATTCTATGATTCCAGGAAATTAAATTAAATTAAATATGGGTCATCCCAGGTTACTGTTCTGGCAGCTGCTCTGCACATTGCCCTCCCACAGGGCCAGGCCAATATCACAGATTTTCTACTGCAGGTTAGCATGGTGCAGGTGAGCCACAGACCAGTGGAGATACGGCTTAGCCATCATTCTTGCAAGGGTCATGAGGAGACCGGTAGATGGACACAGCACTGTGCTTGCCAGGTTTGCAGAGTTACAGAGCAATCAGGTCAACTACCAGAAAATGCAAGAATGTTTTCCACATTCTCAACTTGAGAGATGGCATTTGTCCAGCTGAATGACCATTATTCACAGTGGCACCCAAACTCCAGAAGACTCAGTGCCAGTTATCCCCACTGAGGCTGTTTGGGGTCTCTCTCCATCCCCAGCCTCACACTGTTAGTGCCGCTCATCTGGCGCCATGAGAAGGGGAAAAACATGGCATTGTCTTAAACACGAGGTTCCCAGGGTTGCCAGCATTTCCACGGTGCTCCCTAGAGCAGATCCAGACAAGGAAAGGGGAATTTCTGGCATTTCCCTGAGTCTACAAGAGACAGGAGGAAGAAATATGCCGGGAAAAGGTGGGGTAGGTACAGTGCCGCTGTCCACTGAGGTTTGGCAATTGGCTTCCGTGGGTTAGGAGACAGGCTGGGAAGGAAGGGAGGTGCAACAGGAGAGAAAAGTGCTGGGGAAGAGCCCTTCCCCAGCTGATGGCCAACGCAGCCGGCAGCCCTCTCAAAGGAGCTGCTGGGGCCTGGGGCCGTGGGTCGCAGTGGGAGCTGCAAGGGGTGTGCGTGCAGCCTGCGCCCTCCGCGCCTGCCCAGCTCCAGTCAGTGCCCAACTGACACCCAAAAGTCAAAGAAAAGAGTTTGCATCCCTTCCTCAAAAGCACAGCTCGGGTTGCAAATCCAAATGTATGGGCAAAATGTAAATGCATTGTGACAAGCTGTACGGGGAATCAAAACAAGGAACAAGGAGCGTATGTTTCTTTTAGAGAAATGTCCTTTATCTCACAGGCAGAACGAAGCGTGTGGCATTCAAATGCTAAGATTTTTACACACTTTCATGAAATACTAAAGAGAAACCAAAAAAAAAGAAAAAAGAAAGCAACAAGAAAATAACCCAAGTCCGTGTCACTTCTCAGCTAGTTTGGTTATTGCTGCTCCTGAGTACTGTAACATATGCACTTTCCCTTTTGAAAATGTATCAAAGTTGTTATTTTGGGGGTGGGATAAACTCTTACCCATGCATATCTTATGTTTTGAAGCCAAGAATGCTTAAGAACCTGCTCTGGATCCGCACATCAGATGCATAAGTGATTAGTGACAAGTGACACAGAAACAGAGAATGTGCTGTGTTACGATGAATAATAAACACGCGCAATTTATGCAGGCAGAGCGAGCGAGGAGATGGCATCCTGCACTTTTTCCATATAAATAATGTGAATCTCTCGGCAATGAAGCCAGGCCGACCAGGGAGTTTCTCCAGCCCGCCAGCCGCGCAAGCCGGCGGGAGAGAGCGGGGACAGGCGAGGAGGGGTCACCCTCCAACAGGGCTGCTCCTGGCTTATGGGTCATCACAGAATGAACCGATGGCCATTAATTGTCTCGCAGCTAGAATCACCACAGAAACAAAACTCACAGTGGGCAAAATATTTCACTTTCTGGAAGAAAGGAGATTTTAGATAAATGAAAAAAAAATCACTGAAAAACATTCACAAGGTTTTCTATTTCTTGGGTTTCTGGAGAGCATCACTACAGTGATAGGATTAGTGGTGCTTCTCTGAAAAGAAAGAAAAATTTTGAATGACTAAACTCACTTTTTACATGAAATTTCTCCAGGAAAGGCAAGTACATGCCTCTGGGAGACTGTCAGGGCTGAGGAGAGCTGGCAGCAGGGGTTTCTGAAGGGCTGTGGTGTACCTGGCAGGCACCTCACCACTCTTGCATTCTCCATTAGCAAAACCACACACAACACCGAAAAAACCCAGATGCCAAAGCCAGCCAGCCATTCATCATTAGTCCAGCACGTGTGGTTTTCTTCTTGTGTGCCTCTGCCACACACAAACACCAGAGCTGCAGGACAATGCACACACGTCCTCCCACAGTACCATAACCCTCAGCCTCATGCTCAGCTGGGGGGACGGTCCCAGGCTGGACACATGGGCTCCTGCAACACCCCCACTTTGTCACCTTCTTTCTTCTGCCCCTTGCTGCCCTCCCACAAACAAGCCATCCTCCAGGGAAAAGAGAAAGACATTATTTTTTTTAATTAAAAAAATATCCACCTGCAACTTAACTCTGAACATTTTTCCCTGGTTGTCCTGGCCTGCCAACTCCGAAGCAAGCTTTTCTCTGTCATTTTTGCACTCTCTCTACACTTCCAGAAATGTACGCACTTGGATAAAAGTAGAACTGAGAGGGGAAAATGCATATTCTGTTAAATAAAAATTAAAAAAAAAAGTTGAAAAAAGTGTCTAAAAGATGGATGTGTAAAGAAATCATAACAGTACTTTAACTCTGAGTTTGAGTTATATAAACTGCACTGTGGTAATTACCAAGCTCCTCCAGATTAATAAACAATTACCATAGTAACTACACCATCATATGAAACCTATGCTCATGAATTTTTAAAGCATAAATGGAAATACATGCCAGTTGAAAAAGTCTCCTATTTATTTTGTTCCTGGAAGACAAGGGAGAGAGATCCATTAAAGGATCTCGTCAAGTTATTTCTTCCTCCGCTGGTTCCTGCAGCCACACTTCGGACAAGTGCCATATATTATGTACTAACTAGGAAAGTCCATTATGTGTGCAGGGCCTGGGGCTGGCAGGCAGCAGGGCTGGCCTCGCACCCCACTCCCCTGGCAGCCCCTGTGCTCTCAGACCTTGTTTCCCCAGAGAGTTTAGGTGACACAGTGCACCTCTTTATTTGACAAAATTTAAGGGTTTTGTCGGCACAGCAAGCTATCCCTAGTTGTGCACTGGGCTCTTTTTATTTTTTTATGGACAATGTGTGAGAAAAACTTTGAGTTGATGTTGTATGACCAGACACAGGAAAGGCATCTCCATCAAATATTTGATAAGCTGACTATCCTGAGACAATGCATGCATGCAAATCTAACTTTCCACAGCACGGTGTGCCCTGTTTCCAGCACATCCACCACTGTCCCACCAGGCTGACCCTAACCAGAGGGCATGTCACAGCCTATTTTCCACATCTGGAAAAATCCAGTGTGATCTGCTCTTGTGCCCGTGCCTTGCACCCCGGACCATGCCGGGCATGTGCATTCAGCCACCAGGAAAGGGCTCTTTGCAGCCCCCGTGCCTCTGCATGGTCTGACCCTGCTGAAGTGGAGTCAGAGGGGAAGGGCCAATGCTCCAGCAGAGCAGCACTACCCAGGGGCAGATCCCTGTTACCTGCAAGCCAAAAACATGGACCCCCAGACACCCAGCAGGAAGGGTATCCCAGTCTGACATTGCCTTTTCCCCCAAAGCCCAAGCAAAGCAGCCCCTCAGGACTGCCCTGCACTCCTCTGACTCTGAGCCACTCCTGACAAAATGTGCCAAAATTTGCCAAAACATGCCCTCAGTCATAGGAGGCATCGATGATTAAAAGCAGTGTATGAGATGCACCCAAGGTCATTAGAAAAAAGAAAAAGCTTTCTCCTGCCCCAGTATCAACTCTTGTTTCACACTATCATAGACAAAAATTTGGTTTGAAAGCTCTAACCCATATTCTGGAGCTTTAACACAGCTGAGCCTGGCTTTACCACACTTTGCAATTTGTTTGTAACATGTAAAAAAAAAGAATCTCAAAATGACAAATAACAAGAATATATATCAACCTGTTGATCATTCTGACAGGAAAGCTGAAAAACAGTCCTCAGTTAAAAAATAGTGTTCAGTATTTGCAGTAATAGTCTAAAACATGAGGTGAGACCTCTACGCTTCAAGTTTGAGCCTCTTACTTTTGATAATTTTGATGAGCTGAAATAATATCTCCCTTTTTGCAAGAAAGTATTTCTTCAGACACTCTGAGATTTAGGAAAGTCATTAAATCCTTGTGGATTGAAGGTAGAAAAATAAATTGTATGTATTTTAGACTTTGAATGATCTTCCTATAGCAATTTTCGGGGAAAAAACTAAGAAGAATTCTGCAATTTTAATCTCCTCAGTAGCTTCCCATTACTAAACAAGCAGAACACCACAGTACAAATGTGGATGTTACATGTCATCTTGATCTGCTGCTTTTTTCTTTCATTAAAGCTTTAATGCAGCAATTATGGCTACGTTGCCCTATAAAAAAAGGAAAAGGCAGTTTACTTTAAAAAGTGAAATTGCATAGCCTACTATTTAATTATACACAAATGTAAATGGCCTATTTTTCCATAACTGGTTATTACAGCACTGTTTTACTTTCTGAGTTTTCACAATCTCTAAAACCTACAACGCTTCCTGCTATATAATTGTTTTGCTACATTATTGTTTTCATCTTATTTTTTCTTTTAATGTGAGTGCAGCAGGATAAATCTTGGTTTTAAGCCAGCCAGTACTTCATCTACTTAAGCTTTTATAGATGAAGATTGCTGTAATTATCAGAATACCCGCTTATTTCTGAAGTATTATCTTGGCAACCTGCTGGCATTTACAACCAATTAACAAGCTTTGCCCATTAGTTGCATAAGGGGTATCACAGAGTAAAGCCATTGTGTGCTAATTTTCTATTTTAGATAATCAGTTTGGCCATCCAAAATGGAAAGGGGAAGAAAAGAAAGGTTTGACACCCAGTGGCAGACATGTAAAAATGACTACATGCCTCCCTGAGACAAAGGTATCCAGCGACTGCATGATTGCTTCACTGTCGTCACCACTGGGTTTTAAGTATTTATTCCCTTTGTCTCTTTTGGAAGAGAAAATAGAAAGTACAGCTTCAGCAAAGTAATCATGTCTTCTTTTTATTTTTTAAACAGACTGGCTTCTCCCTCTGTCCTCGCAGGCTTGTAATTTCACCAAATTGAACAAGTGTTAAACACGATTTTAAAAAGAAAAGAAAAAAGAAGAAGAAGAGTAAGCAATAGAGAAGGAAGCCTGTTTGCCAGTGCAGATCTCAGCCTTCCTCCTCTAATCGCGGGACCGAGCAGAGCCCTCATGCCAAAGGCAGCCCCTCGCTCGCGTTACTGCACCGCGCTTGGTTAAAGCCATGTGCAGGCGGAGGGTTTAACCAGGCGCTGCTATGAGCAAATGGGCTCCCGGCCGACATTCAGCCCCTGGGCGCTGAGCTGCTGCCAGCCCCGGCTGCCTCCACCCTGCCCTGGGGGATTTTTTAAGCGTTAACCTTTGATCAAGGCACCGTTTGCTTTCCGTGCTCCTGGTGCAGAGCAGGGAAGATGCATCGCCATGCAGGTGCCCTGGGCAGGAGAATGCTCCTGCCTGTGGCTACAGTGCTGCATCCTCACTCACAGCACTCCCTGAAGTGCTCATCCCCACCAGACGCATCTCCAGAGCTGCCCCATCAGCACCCCAACCCCGCTTTGCTGCCCCATCTGCACAGCCTTTGACTGGCTCCTGTCTTGAGGACAGGCACCCCAAATCTGGCACAGAGGGAAGAGGGCACAGCTTGCAGCGCCGTTCTGCCCCTGTCCCTCCAATGATCCCACTGACACCAGTCCTTGCCTCCACCTTCCCACCCCATTCCTGCTGCCCAACCAGCACCAGGCATGAGGCTCAGTCTTCCTTGATCCCCCACTGACTCCAGGCCGTGAGCTTGACCCTTGTACGCATCTCCAGCCCTTCTACCTGTGGCAACAAGGACCAAAAGGGTCTCCTCCCTGCTGAGGCTTGTCCCACACCACACGGCAAGGGGAGAAATGGGTCTCTGATCCTACCCAAAAAGCCTCAAGGTAAATAACAATGATTAAATGGTCATGCTGGAGGCAACAGGGCTTACCCATTTAATTGTATATAAAATTAGACGTTAGACCTGGTATAGATGCCTGCATTGTGTAATAAGGAGAGAAACTAATCAGTTTAAAGATGAGCACAGTCCTTAAAGCATGGTTAGATTCCATTTACTCCACTGAACAGAACGGGTGGATGGTTCATGTTGCAAAATGGTTTTATAAAATGTAGTGAACTGTACAATGACGTGTTTTATTTGCCTCCTGTGGTTTAGATTCATATTTTGCTTTAACATAAGTTAAACAAAATTAAGACTATGATTATGCTAAGAGGATGCAGCCAGTAAAGACAGAAAATGTTGAACTCCTCAAAGTCATAAAGAATTGTCAACTGTGCAGTTAGTAAAGGCTGAACATATACACTGAAGTCTATTAAGTCATAAATGAATGAGAAAAATGTAGTGCTTGGCAATTTAATGTGTATATAATTTAATTATTTTAAATTAATTGCTACTGGCTACAATCATTAGAAAATTTAAGATTTAAGTAAGGTACAGTATAAACCCTCCTATAAAGTGAATCTAGTTATTTTTAAAATTATTTAGGCTACTGAAAAGAAGAAGCAAGAAGGGTCAATGAGCAGAGTGCTGGGGACAGCTCAGAGCTCCTTGCAGCCTGTCTCCTCTGATGCTGCCCCAGCTTGAGCACCTTGAAGCCCCTCCAATGCTGTCAGGGACCACAGATCAGCCACCTCCAGCATCACACATGTCCCCTTTTTGGGCACCTCTGGACAAATTTCCCCCCAGGTTTCAATTTTTCTAACATGAAAAAGAGGAAACTTATATTTTAGGGGAGTTTTTTTCAAAGTCTCAGGTGAAAAAGCAGTTATTTGCCCAATTCTAATTAAGTCAGTCCCAGTCAAGAGTAGTGTGCCCCAATAGCCTTACCCAAGATGATGACAGAGGCAACTGGAAAACGAGTGAGCAGAGAAATCCTCCCCAGGGAAATGAAACAGTACACAAATTCCCACTATATGTTCTGCATCTGCAAGGAAGGAGACATGTTCCTCCAGGACTCTAATCTTCATCATTAATATTATTATTAAATATTTACGTACCACCCTAAGTTTGCCTGACACTTTACAGAGATAAAAGATGCTCTCTTTGCACTGAAGATCTTAGAGCCTACATCAGACAGAGAAAGTAAAATTAGCAGAAAGAAGACATGATGAAGATTAAGAAAAGGATCTAATGCTGGTGACCCAAAAGCATTTTTAGATTGTAACAGTGTGTGGGACTAGGGCTGACAAAAGCTCGTGGCTCTGGGGCCCTTTTTGCTTTTAGTTGCCATCCAACCACCTTTCAAACTCGTGGTGGTGATGTGGACCTATTTCCCTACAGCTTTGACCCAAAGAAAGACAATAATGGCATCCTGTAACCACTAAAAAATTTTTTTTTTATCTGATTTGTCTAAGGAAAAGAAAAGTCAGTCTGCAAGAGTTCAGAAGTTCTGGGCTGCACAAATGGGAGAAAGGCCTGTGCACTACAGCACTGCGCTGAAAACAGAAGTAAGAGTTGCTTGGTCCTTCAGCTTGAGTTTCCTCCATTTTGATTAATTCCCTCACTTCATTTTCATTTCTGCCAGTGCAACTAGAGAGCCATGATGAATCAGCCTTCCCTGTCAGACACCCTGGGCTGGGGCTGCTCTGGCCTTTAGCTGCGGCTGAAGAGACACAGCAGCAGCAGCAGGAAATCAAAGCAGCAAAGGTGGACAAGTGGAGATACTCAGCACAACTCTACCTATTCATGGCATGGGGTGGGCACCTACCTGGCAAAGTACGGGGAATACACCTCTGCAGGAATGATGCTAAAAGCCCCTCTTGAGGAGAATAATACCCTTTCTATAAAGTCTGTGAAATAATTTAATGTATTTTAATGCAGATTTTGCTACTGTGGGTAGCCAAGCCAAGCCTAACATTAAGCTGCAGTAGGACAATGCCCTTCTCCTGCCTCCAGACATGGAGGGGAGCCAGCAGCTGCAGCAGGAGCCAAGCCCGCCCTGCAGCTCTCTCTCTGCTGTGCTGCACCCAAAACTCCCCGGGATGGGGACACTGTGGAAGTGACAGCAGCAAGGACAAGGCCACCAGCCCTTGAGAACAAGTGGCAGACAAAGAGGAGAGGTGCTGGAGCCTCCATCAGAGGGGTCCTGCTCAGGCAGCAAAGACCCCTTCTGGGTCCTCACTGCCCACCTATTATTTTCATTCACAAATTTGGTGATCAAGAAAAAGACGACTTCTGCCTTTGAAATTTTCAAGACTAATCTTGGCATAATCAATGGCAATGCGAGATTTCCCCAGGTTTCCCAGAAGATACACATTTGTTGATGTACCCGAGGCATCATGCAGAGAGAAGCAGCAGCACACATCAAACCCCCTGAGACAAGAAGGGGCAGGACGTGAGGGCAGAGGATGTGCAGTCTAAGGCATCCAGCAGTACAGATCTGCATGCACACACACACATATATGCACATATGCACATACACATACACATAAAAATGGTCCCAGCAATTCAGTTAGATTCATTTGCTTTGGCTATTCCATTATTTTCCTGGTAGAGTACTTAAAGAATCAGGTTAAGCCTTTGCATTAGATACACAAACAATGCTTCTTTACCTCCACATGGGTGTTGTGAGACTTTAATTAATGTTTGTAAAGTGCTTTCAGATCCCCAGAAGAAAGGCACTATAGAAGTGTGTAGTCTGATTATTTCACACCATACAAAAGTAGAGGTGAAAAGAAGTAGTCTCCTCCTTATGCATAAAACTACTGATCTCAACTCCTGCATTTAAAAAACCCCAAGATGTTAAGAAAGAAAAGAATTCTGACCATGAACCTACTTCAGGCTTCCCCTTTGCCTTTTTCATCTGATTTCTGGTTGAGTGAAATAATAAGCTATTGTATTGCTGTAAACTCTTTGTAAGTAGATTTGACTAAGACAACAGAGTTCAGTGCCAGCAGCTACTCTGATCATTCTTTTAAATGGAAATTTACCGTCTGCTGCATCACATGGAAAAAATATAGAACTATTTTTCACAGCTTGTTCACTGAACAGATTATTGGAGGGAAGAAAAAATAAAAAGGCTTCATTTTCTACAGATCCCAAATCTTAGCGTAGAAAGTCTTGGCAATTTCCTTTTGAGAGGAGACAGATTTCACTTTCACATTGATTTAACAATGAGAAGTGCATCCAAAATGAGGGCCTGACTCTGAGCATTTAAATGGTTAGCCATAGCTGACTCCATAGCTTATCTATGGGAGCAAAACTGCTCACATCAATAAGCCTATAGAGGATCTGGTCCTAATATAGAACCAGTTCTCGATCTCATAAAATCTTTTTTAACAGCATCTTGTGTTACATTTAATTTATTTCACATGGTCTCGTAAAATAAGATAAAAGCTTGTAAGTCTAAAAGTCATATTAAAAGGATGGAAAAAAACCTCCCTACCATGTTTATTAAGTATTATCTTCATGCAACTTACATACTTTTAACTCCAGAATTTCCAAATTGTTTCTAATCCTAATGGCAGTCATCGAGAGCTCACAGTGAATAATGTAAACCGATTACAACACACTCGTTTTTTGGAGAAGAAACTCCTTCCCAAAGCTCCCCCAGACAGGTTGTCCCTTTCAGCTCAGGGCAGCAGCCCAGGGCCTTACAAAGGTGCCTTCCCCCTCACCTGGGCGGGGCACAGATGGGCGATGTCCTTGTCCTGCCTGGTCCTGGGAAGTACAGCTGTGTGGTCTGATTTCCAAACCTAGCCCAGGAAGCTCCAGGACGACAGGCACAAGAAACACCGGCTTGTGCCACGCATCGGTTAATCTGACAGGGGCCTAAAGAGTGCACAGGCATCTGTTCTTTAATACACAGAAAGGTTCCAGACAGAAAAACATCTCTGGGGCCAAGAAGGCTCCATCCTTTTCTAATGGAGGTGATGGAGTGCCTCCCCTCTACCACTTAAAGTGTGCTTTCTGCTTCAGCCCCGGGAGGTGAAGGAAAGGGCTGCAGCCATGGTCCCCAGGACATCAGCTCCACTGGTCAGAGCATGGTGCTAATAATGTCAAGGTTGTGGGCATTTCACTTAAGGAGTTGGCCTTGGTGATCCTTGTGGGTCCCTTCCAACTCAGAACATTCTGTGATTTAGGGAGAGCTTACCTGAAGCCCAGGGGACACAGCCAGGACTTCCCAAAAGACATGCATGGTAGCCTCTGGTGTGGTGTAGCCTGGCTCCCACAAATTCCCCACAGAAAAGAGGCTCCTTTTTCAGAGTTTGAGGGACAATGTTCCCAGATCCTGGGGGAAAGGTGGTTTCAGGGATGTAAGTCAGGGGTAAATCCTGGTCTACCTTTAGGGCTCAGAAAGGTGTATGTGCAACTGGGAGGTTGGGTGCTTCTCCAAGGCTGGCAGTGGGGCACCCAAGTGCCAGATGGGCCATCTTCCTATTCACAGAATGAGTCCTTTACTTGTGCAAGTGTGTAACAGAATTTATTATAAAAATGCCTTCAGCATCTCAGAGCATGACAGCGACCTTAGAGTATGAGTACTTGTTTGCCAACAAGAAATAAAGGTAAAAATAAAAATTCCCAATACTATGGTATATGAGCTAAGGGAATGTTCCATAAAAAAAAAAAAAAAAAAAAAAAAAAAAAACCACAAAATAAACACACACAACAAACCACTTGCCCTTTTCTTCAGCTCACATTTCCTTAGTTTATCAATGATAACCATTACCATAAGAAAATTATGAGGTCTTACCTGATGCTGCTGCTAGGAAAATGGTTTCACTACAGAAGGCCACCACAGATGTCAGTGTTTTAGGAACCAGCAGCAGACCCACTGCCTCTCCCCCAGGAAGCACAAGCCAGAGGCAAACCCAGGGGCAATGTGGTAAACAAACACTGTGCTTCCAACCTAAGCCCTGGAAAAGAAAAGTTACTTTTGATGAACTAAAAGAATTCTTGAGGACAACTTGCAGTAAAGATAAACTTTAACCACGATCCGACACGACAGTCAATAAATAACTTGAAGATAATCACACGTACCTCTTTGGTAGGCAGTGGTCTAACCCAGGCGGAGATGCTTTTAGAACATGGCTGTTCTCACCAGCCCTTGATATTTTTCTTGAGATCCAGGCAACATCACATTGAAAAACCTACGCCACAGCTGTCAGGGCTTCTCTCCAGCAGATAATTAAATTCCATTGTGACAAGTGAGCTCAAGTTTAGTGACACCATCCCTGCCAACCAAACAAGAATGAGAGCCATCAGCTGCACAGACGTCGATCACTTTGCTGAAAGAAGAGGTGCCTGCAGTACTTACCACCATCGTCCCAGGGTAGGTGCTCAGCCCCCAGGAGGTACCTGACAATAACATGAGTACGTCTCAAGGGATGATTATGTTGGGATCAATGTGCTTATGCAAGAAGGCCTGACAAAAGTGGAGCAAGTCAACAAGTTAAAAGGACATTCAAGATCTTTTCCAAACCAGAAAAAGGCAGTGTTTAGCTTGGACGATTGCATGGTAGGCTTTTGCTAAATGCAAAAGATGAAGCCATCAGTGTATTTTCCCATGGATTCCCCTCTCAAGTTGCTCTTTCAGGTAAAGAGTTTATTTTTTCCTCCTCTTACGTACATCCCATATTTTTGCAGATATGTCCATTTTCCTTAGAATATAGCTTTTAAATTTAGCTTATCCATCAAAAATCAGAGTGCACATTAGCTAGTACCTAACAACTACCTTTCCATAGCTATATTGCTTCATATGTAAATCTGTTATTTCTCGGCTAATTACTGAACTATCAGATTTTAAGTGCAGCTGGAGGAAAACTGCATTTTTTCCTCATAAGAGAAGAGTACTGCTTCTCTTCTGGCATCCCAAAGAGACTCCCCCAGTTAATAAAGGGTGGCCAGGTCCCACGTTTAAGAGCTGCACGAGCCATATCTGTTCACTTACTTTGCTCATGGCTCAAGTGTTTCAAGCCAGCATTCCTGCTGCAGTAGCTCCAGAGAGGCTAGTGGGATGTCACAGTTACAGAGGCATACATCTGCCTCGAACGTGCTGTGCCAGCCGGAGAACAGCTCAGATCCCACACAGCCTCCAGGCTCTCCCCTGGTACACAGGAGGAGGTGTGTCTGGCCTCCAGGGAGGCACTCCAGGAGCCTACTGCTGAGCCAACAGCCAGAAAGTGCAGCACATTTGTGCAGGAAATTAAACCTGACTCTCCCATAGCCTCAACAAATGCCTCAGCCAGCCTGCTGCAGTCAGTCTCTCGGAAGTCTCTCCATTCCCTCTGAGAACTGAACACTAACACACACTTTCTGAATCAAACCTGGCTGCCCCAGTCCGTGAGACGTCATCAGTGGCAGCTGGGCGGGGAGGCCTGAGGCTTGACAGCACCTAAATACTGGGTGTAGAGACTTTAAAACACGGCTAAATCAGTTGGCCCCTTTCTA
Organism: Aleadryas rufinucha; assembly: GCA_013397815.1. Taxonomy (NCBI): domain Eukaryota; kingdom Metazoa; phylum Chordata; class Aves; order Passeriformes; genus Aleadryas; species Aleadryas rufinucha. The sequence continues at coordinate 205,867 of VZTH01008177.1, read as the reverse complement.
GATCTCATCCTAGGCTCCCAAAAGCTGAGTTTATTCATCACCCTATGTGCTTTGCTAGCAGCATTGGCTTCTCTGCTTGTCAACACGCCGATTTCTGAATTCTCAGCGCAAAGGAAGCCTTTCATGGTTTGGCATCCTGTTATATGTTTATGCTTCTCAAGATATATTCTCTAGCCAAGTCTTTAAGTTCTTACATTAGTCCCCAAGCCCAGACATCAATCTGTTGCTGATCAGGTCTTTTCACATCATGCTGCTTTTATCTGGAATGCTGTTTCTGATGTATCCAGGGAAGCTGATGTTTTAAAGAATGTGGTTAATTATTTTTTTTTCCTTTTTGTTTAAAATAACACTTGAGCACAGCTATTTCTTTCACTATAAGACTTCAGCAAGAAATTTGCCTTATAAATGCTATTATGCTGGGGAGGTCCTGATTTGCATCTTTGTCCTTGGATAGCGTAGATGCAGCACAGGGGTCCGCAAACAGAGATTGATTGATTTTTTCCCCCTTTTATAGTCTACAATAAAAAGTTTCTTTAAAGGGGAAGAAAAAAGAAGCACATGCTTAATATTGAAGAATAGCCTGCTTGTGCTTGATACATTGGAGAAACAGTTCAAGAACACTTCATCCTCCTGCAACTATTTCCTGCATTTCTGCCAAGGTTAGGGAAACCTTGGGTTAGCTGCTGCCTGAATACCGCAGGCTGGTATCAGTCTGAACAAGTTCAACTGACTGCTTAGATTTTCATCTTTATTCTTCTTCCTGTTGTCTTCCCACTTTGGCAAATAGAAATCACCTTCGACTTTGGGGGAGGCCTCAGCTGAAAGCACCCAACAAAGAGAATTCCTCAAGAGATGTTGGCTGGGGGGTCAAGGTCCTTTCATTGAGGCCCCTAACTCAGCTGTGCTGGTGATCAGCCAGCTGTCATGAAAATGAGACTGTAGATCAGCCTAGTCTGGGATCAGGTGGGTCAGAAAACACAACAGCATGGTCTCATAAATGACTGAAAAATCAGACCAAAAAGAAAAAAAGCAAGAAAAATCCACCTCCCTCATACTTAACCTCCCATTTTTTCACACAAGCAAAGGAAACAGAAGCGACAGAAAGAAGAAGGATCAGGCAAGTATGACAAACTTTACCTCATTTTTCATTTGGCTTTAAATGAAAAACACTGCTGGCCAGAACAATCCTTGGATGCCAATTGGTTTTACACACAGCTCCTCTGACGTACAAGCCAGCAGAGGAGTAGCACCAGAATGGAGAACAGACCAACCGATGGATCCCAGCTCCAAACAGCTGCTGGACAACCAGCCCAGCACGACTGCAAATGGAGGCTGCAGTCCTGCTCCTGCACTCACTTCGAGCTGCCCTTTACATGGCAACCAGCCCATTCATTGTCCTTTTGCACTGCTCTAGGTCCAAGGGCTAGATAATTTTGTGTGTCTTACAGGCACAGCCACATAGGTAAACCTCACCTGCTCGAAAATAAGTCAAAAATACAGCAAATTTCCCCTCTAACAGTTGTGGTTTTTGTAATAAGAATCATGATAATCACTGCTTTCTGTCACGGGACCATGGTCTGGGCCTCACTTTAACAGCTTCAGTCACTTAGGTATAGGAAACTCAGAACATAGGGATGGGGAAGAGCTCAAGCACTTCAGCAGCTACAGGAGAGCAACACCTTCTTCTTGGGGAAATTGCTGAAGGCACATTGCCATGGCTACCTATCTTATCAGACAACTCTTTTTTTCCAGTTATTTTGTGGCAGAAGAAAGGACCCCAGTGCCAGATTTCTTTTTCTCCTCTCTTCCATGAGGAGATGCCAACAGTGGTTCCTGCTGGCCAGCCCACCTCCTCGTGCGGTGTCTGCATTCACCAACCCATTCAAAATCTCCTGTGGACCTGCGGCTATGCTGCCTCTGCTCTCTGGGAGCTGGCCTGCTGCAGATACCCTGGGCATGAGCTGCCAAAACCCTGCCACTGTCCTAGAGGGCTGTCAGGGAAAGGGCCCTGTTGGGGGAAAATTCAGAAGCAGGAAACAATGTGAGAAGAGCCAGCGAGAATGGGGGAAGAGCAGAGGTTTGTTGGGGAGGAGGCTTCTGGAAGGTCCAGGGTGCATTTCATGACTGTCAGATCTATTTATGATACCCTTTTTTTTTTTCTTTTCAGAACAATTGTGGTTAGAATACCCTTATTGGCAGTAATGCTACTACTGGATAATAAAGCCTCACAGACTGGTCTGAAGCCCATGCAAAGAAATACAAAGATTCCCATTATCTTTGTCTCAGCTTCACAAGGAATAGCCAATTTACATTATTAAACACACCTATAGATTAATTTCTCTCCAGTTAAAATTTTTGCTTCCTAAAAATGTTGTGTCTAACCTCATCAGAAAGGAAAGAAGGAGAGGTAGAGGGTGAGCAGAGAAAGGAAAGGCATCATATCATAAGCAGCTTGCAATGTTACAAACATGAGAATAATCTTTTTCTGAAAAAGAAAAAAAGCACTGCTAACTTTTTCACATTTTAGCAAACTTTTCAATTAGGATTTCTTCCTGGCTATTTAAATATGCTTAAAGTAATGATTTGCTGTAATTTGTCTTTTTCCTTTGGAAACATACCGTGCTATTGTCAGCTTTAAAAAAGAAGCAATTTTCTGACTTTTGAGATTGAGTAGGTCATGGAAAAATTACTACTGTGGGAGCCTATAATTAAATCGAAAATGCANAGTGGTCCCTTCCAGCCTGACCCGCTCTGTGAGTGTGATTCTGTGAACTGCAGTAATTACAAATGCTGCATCTTCTATGTCAATTACTCTGTACAAGGGCCAGTTACCTAATTTTTTTTTAAAAAAGGACTAAGTTTTTGGTGATTTTCACTCAAACTGGTAAAAAAGCCTGAAAACCCGTATTTTGAAAAATCAGCGTCAGAGTCTGTGTTGTCAGTGACTGCACAGTGCCCATCCCTTCCTCACACAAGCACCCCAGAAGTAAATCACACAGCACCATCGCTCTACTGCAGGTCTCCCAGAGAGGCACACCAGGGATTTGGACCACTGATGCAGCAGTAGAAGTGAACTTGTCAAAACGTGTCAAAAAGCTGTGGCACTGCTTCCTATGACTCCAGCTGCAGCCTAGCGCTGGCAACATCAAGTGTTTCTAGCTTCTTGATNAAAAAAAAAAAATTAAGTTTATTCTATTAATACTTGAGTCTAGAATTGTATTTGACTCTTCAGACACAGGTCAGCTCAAACTGTACCTTAACTGCAGAACATCAGTAGCTGCACAGCCACTTGCAAAAGCAGACATGATGTAGTACATACAAACATATTGGCAAGTATTTGCTGGTATCTGAATTAGATTCAGTGTAGCATGATTGTCATTTTCACACATAGTGCCTTTCTTTCCTGCTTTCCTAGAAATGGCACTACATCTTTGGGTGTTGGTTTTGTGCTTGATTTTTTTTGAAGAAACTCAATTAAAATAAATCCAGGTAAAATCACTAATGTTCATTGTAAATTTAACTAGAAGAATTACAGAAGGGGGCTTTTGAAGAAAATTATGTAGTACATCTGAATTGAATAAAGATCTTTTCCCAGAATTTGACTAGTCGTGAAATGAAGACAAGATTCTAGACAATACCATGATACAAAATCAGGCTTTGTGTATTTATAAATAAAATTTATCATAGATCCTGACTGAATGTTTACACGGTACCAGATACAGGCTTGGAATTAAATTCTAAGTTAAAATATTGAAAAAAATTTTATGATCCACAGAAGACTGTAAAACACTTATATATATAAAATGAACAAAAGCCTCACCAAGAAAATAAGATACAGACGTTGTCTAACAGCTCATGAGACTTTTTCTGATGTCTGATGATAAAAAATGCTTTCACAGAAATCTTTAAAAAAATATATAAAATCAGAAGAAGAACAAATCAGTCTAAAATAATGGTATTGATTTTATTTATTAATACTAATAAAATAGCTTTTTAAAAATAATTGCATTTAGGATAATTACCTTTCATGATTTTCTAGGGTAATAATAGGTAGGATTCTACAACTCCTCCATATTGTATCATTTTATATATTACACAATAATTTGTAAAACTACATTTCCTTAGAACCTCCTCTAATTCACTAATTTTAAGGGTTATTTTTCCCTTTCAACAAACAGGAAGGAAACTATTCTTCTTTTCATCAATCACTCTCACATGTCCAGCTTTCCATGCTATTAGAAAGAACATACCTAAACCCATTCAGTTTATATAAATGTCTACACCCTATTTATTACATGTAACAGGCTGAAATCCTTTCTTCATGTGCAAACTCCATTGTTTTAATACACTTACATATCACACCTAATACAGCTATCCACAACTACTGTGAGAATGAAATCAGCATATCAGAAATGGGGAAAAAAGGAGAAAGATTTATGAGGAAACATTATACACAACACAGGAAAGGTCTCTTTTTCCTGTTTCAGAAATGACTTGTGAGAGACAGCACTGTTGCAGAGAGAGCCCACAAAACCTCTATTATCGCGTACACGGCTTGATTAAGCCGAGGAATGATCCTAAGAAGCAGCAGTTTAATTATTTGGTTTCACATCTACAGATCGCTTTCTCCCGGCTGCCTGTTTGGTCAGCAGCGTGATTTTTTTTTTTCACTTTGTGCTGCGGAGCTGGATTTCTATTTTCCAGCTGCATATATTCCGTGGAGGAAAAGAAAACTGATCCATGAAGTTCCTATTTGCATAAAGTGCAGAAACATCTGTCACAAGATTCTAGTTGGTGGATTGAAGCATCAGGAGATACTGCCACAGATCAGCTGCCTTAATACTATTGAATTCTGTTTCAGTAGGAGCTCTGAGCGAGGGTGTTTAAGGAGGCAGAGAAAAGAGAGTTTGCTCAGAGAAGACACATTCTTACTATTACTTGAAATGAGTGATCAGTTACGTGACGCCGTCTCACACAAACACTCGGGAATGAGCTCTGCCCCAGGATCAGTAAATGCCCTGTTCCATCTGATACCAGTTTTTTGCAAATACAGATCTTACAAAGGTACGCGATGATTTAATCAGCATCCTGCAGTTGCCTACAATGCACAGCAGCTTTTTTTTGTTAAACCTCATGCAATTAATGATCTGAGTAGCAGGGCTAACATTAGAAACTGCTCAATCTGCAGTGCTGGTTTGAGTTTTGATTTTGGTTTAGGGAATCAAAAAATCTTGAGGAGGAATTATCTGTGTCTCAGATCAGGAAAAATTTCATTCTGTTTCTGTGTGTATATATAATGCATGACTACAATTATAAATATCAGGTGGAGCAGCCAATTCATTCATACAGAATACATAAATAGAACAGAATCTCAATGAAATATAATAGCAACAATTTAAAAACCAGAATGACTGTTAGGTCAAGTGTTATTTCTAAAAACAATAAAAGTACTTTTGTTAATATACAAATTTCATGTTTTTGCATTGCATTCTGCTCTTTTGTATTACAGATGATTTTTAAAATTCACTAGCTCTGTTGATAAAATTGTATAGACAGATTTCAGGCTGGCCTCCTCTCACATCACTGAGAGTCAGAAATCAGTCTAATCTACGATACACAGTGCAAACAAAGTGCTCCACTCAGCTCCTCTGTTTTGTGGAGTTTAACAGCCAATCTGAGAGGAAAATAAAGTTTCTTCACCTTTCCTGTCTACTTATGTCAGAAGTAGCATTAAGGTGGTCAATATGGCACTTATTCCCTGTTTTCTGTGAAAAGCTCTGATAGTCGGCTTCCTAAGCTAGGTCAGCAGAGATCAATATCACATTAGTAAAATCTCATTCATCATTGTCATTGCAAAACAAAAAGGCTTTAAATATTTCTTCTTCATAGCTGATCTCTGTAACATGTATGGGTGCTGCTTTTTTTTTCCCCCTCACTCCTTTACACATTCACAGATACCTTGGCTCAACTGCAAGTGTCCGAGTACAGGAAATACCTGCTCGGGAGCACAGCACTATAAGGTCATAGGAAACTGTGAAACAAACAATTGTAAAAATAATAATAAATCCCAAACGACTGCATCAGAAGGGATCTTTGCTCCTATACACATATTTGTATAAAAAGTTTCTCTGGCAGTGGTTCACCAGCAGGCAGTAATCAGCTAAGATACTTCTTTGTAATTTTTTTGTTTCATAAATAATACAGGAGTTTACTAACAGGAAGTTTGTGGGAAGCAACAGTAAACAGTCTAGCAATCCATCTGTTATTGCGGAATGCAAGAAAGCTGAATCAGACTCTGTGCAAGTGGACTATTTTTGCTGTTTGTGCTAGCGAGGATGTGTGGGAAATGGGCATTTAGAGTCATTGTTAACATGAACTCTTGCGGACCTCCTTTCTCCCTCGCCTTGCAGAAATGAATGGCTGGGTGCAATTTCAGCAAGAAGCCCAAGGATTTCTGTGGCTACAGAGCAGCTCATAATAAACCTGAGCAAAACAGACAAGGCATTTGTATCAGACGTGAAATATTCAAGTGAGAGTTACAAAGGGACTTTTGCTTCCTCGAAATCAATCTCAAAAAGAATGACTTCTAAATTAAAACACTCACAAACTCCTGTTAGCGCCTTCCTCAGCATCAAGATATTTATCAGGAAGAAGTTGAAGGGTTGGAGGGAACTGGAGTAGGAAGAAAGGAAACAAGGAAAAATAAGGTAACGATGGAGGTTGTACTGACAGACTTTCTGTGCCAGCACAAGTAGAGAGTCAAGCAAGGGTGAAAAAAAAGCTAGTATCTTTCCTGAAGACAGACTGTTCTGCTGGCACTGGTCCACCCTTGATATACTGCTTATGAATAGAAAGCTAGAAAGAGAGCGGGGGCAGGCGTGTAAATTAGTCACTACTACTACAAAAGCAAGCTTTCCTTGCCAGCGGCAATGCGGTGTCTCACCTCAAAGATTAATTTGTAGCACTGAAGTGTGCGTCCAAGACAAAAAGTTGTGCTGCTAAATAAATAAGAGTCAGAAGCCTAAGTTTAGGATTATACCCTGTGCTTACTAGGAATTACTTAATTTTAACAAGCTAACAAATTCTGCTTATTCACAATGTGTCTAAGTATTACACATTGCATTTGGTTTAGAAGAGACAGTAAATACGCAGAAAACCTCTGTCCAAAACAAAACCTGATAAAAAGATGTACGAAGTTGCCAAGAAACAAAAATGTCAAATTGCAAGGCATGGTATCAGCTGATGGCTGCGCGCTGAACACCGCCGGGGCAGCGGCGCACGGCTGCCCTGCGAGGAGGGCAGTTCCAGAGGGATGCTCTGAAGTATTTACAACGGCAAAGCGAAGCGTTTGGCCGCCGGCCGGCCCCTCACGGTGCTGCCACACGCCGGGAGGAGCGCGGAGGTGATGGGCTCGCTGGGGCGGGGTGTC
>VZTH01008177.1:181827-198289 GCA_013397815.1 Aleadryas rufinucha | reverse complement strand
TGACCCTCCTTGAGCAGGGCCAGAAGTGGTCCCTTCCAGCCTGACCCGCTCTGTGAGTGTGATTCTGTGAACTGCAGTAATTACAAATGCTGCATCTTCTATGTCAATTACTCTGTACAAGGGCCAGTTACCTAATTTTTTTTTAAAAAAGGACTAAGTTTTTGGTGATTTTCACTCAAACTGGTAAAAAAGCCTGAAAACCCGTATTTTGAAAAATCAGCGTCAGAGTCTGTGTTGTCAGTGACTGCACAGTGCCCATCCCTTCCTCACACAAGCACCCCAGAAGTAAATCACACAGCACCATCGCTCTACTGCAGGTCTCCCAGAGAGGCACACCAGGGATTTGGACCACTGATGCAGCAGTAGAAGTGAACTTGTCAAAACGTGTCAAAAAGCTGTGGCACTGCTTCCTATGACTCCAGCTGCAGCCTAGCGCTGGCAACATCAAGTGTTTCTAGCTTCTTGATTTGTTTGGGTTTTGTTTTGGTTTTTTGAGTGCAGTAAAACCTACTGCTCCTGACTGGTTCGTGACAGCATTCACCTCCAAGTGACAAAGCTCAGCTGTGACTTTTTTGCTTTGATACTCTTTCTCTGATCATCTGAATCTCACCCACTTCTGCACAGTTCAAGAGATGTGCCACTGAGCCAGCTTCACAACAACAACAAAAAAAAAAGTTGCACGGTAAGAATTGGTGTAATTTCGTAACAATTTTTTTTGTATTGCCTGTATTTCGCTAATTTGGTTAGAGTAGGGCTTGTTTATCTCTGCATCCTGATGGGATTGATTTCAATACTCCTCAGTGTACCAGCACAGCCCAGGTATTGAGTGAGGGAGTTATGATGGTCTGGGGCTCCACCTAGGCACACACAGCCTCTCCGCAGCAGCAACAGCTCACTTGAACGTGGCATGCACAGATGTGCAGTTTTTCTCTTTCTGTGGTCAGAATGAGACACGGCAAGCTTAGGAATCCAGTGTTCTCTGTCACCAGAAGCTGCCCTGGTGAAGGGTCCTGGTGGTACTTCTGGGTACCCATTGGTCTGCATGCTTCTGCAAGCCTGGGTACCCAGCAAAGCCCATCCAGCAAGCATTTGGTGTTATAGACATTTGTGCACCCCAGGAATTACCAATGTGAACAAACTGCAGGCTGGCAAAAGGGTCCCAACACTGACCAGTCTGGACACAAAGCCTTCCTTCCATCCCTCCCTCCCAGCTGTGCCAGACACGTCTTGTCTCCAGACTGCCACCAGAAGGGTCTAGCATTGGATGCAGCTTGTGCCATTACTTACCTGGATTTCCTGGCAGACATGTTCTCCAATGGATCCAACAGACTGAAATAGATCCAGCAAACCTCATCTCTTTCCCAAGGTTCTAAGGGAGAAAGTGGCATCTCCACAAGCATGCCAAATCTTCACCTCCAAAATGCTGATCCCTTGGTTCACCCTGGCTGCAATGAGGTGTAATAAAACAAAGGCTGTAGTACTTGGTAGGAAACTGGGATTCTCACCACTTTTGTTTAGCCTGCCTTAACCACCCTGTTGGGTCTTTCCCAAGGCCTCACCTCCAGGTAAGCTAAAACAAGGCTACTTCATGGCCTCCTTTTACATGCCAATCCTCTCTTTCAGACACCTTTGCTCAAGCTGCCATTCCCCATGAGAGTCTCTGCTCAGGTTTATGGCCCTGTTGTGAGCTCTCAGGATGCCTTCTCACACTTTCCGTAGTAGTCAGTGCTCCTCCCAGCTGTAATCCCTGCAGTACCTGAAAGCAGGGACTTTCCACAGGGGCCAGAAGCTGTGTTCAGGGCTTTTAGGGAGCCCATGAGAGCCAAGCATTTCTCCTTAAATGTTCAGAAGACACAAATGAAGTACATGGGATTCCCTGATGCAAGATTAGTTTGTCATCATAATTACAGAAATGGATGGTCAAACTCCTCCTTGCCAGAATTCCTACATCTAATGGAGCTACACTACAGGAGATAGTTTTCCTAGAGAGATAAAGTCTTTTTCTAAGTCCAGTTACCTCACTTGGATGAATCAATCTGTATTTTATACCAATCTTGAATCCATCTGTATTTTATACCACCCCTGTTACTGCTAGTTCTCTTGCATTTGGAAGTGAACTCATGCTGAAAACCACCAGCCTGTCAATTAAAAGTCTTATACACAGGGACCTTAGAAATTGATCCTAGACTGGAACCTTTGCTCAGATTTATTGAGTCATGGTGGTAATTTTTTTCCTCTTTACCAGGGGAAATCCCTGTCTCTATACCTTTTCTCTTCGCTCCAGTTTTGTGCCCAGTTCAGTTACCTGATCCTTATTATTTTCTCCTGTTCATGGTGACCAAACCCACTTTATGGCTTTGAAGCTAGTGAGAATAATTTAAAACACTCATGTGTGGATGCATGCCTGCATACACCTGCAAGCACGCACACCCATGGTTAAAATTCAGTCCAGGAGGAAAACTCTGTGAACAGGAAATCCCAACATGGTGCAGCAGGTAACAAAGCAAAGCCTTACCAAAAACACCTGGAAAAACAAATGTTGAGAGGGCATGAGCTGGAGGCTGGGAATCACACAGTTCTCCTTTATAATGCATAATATAATTCTAGACCACATTGAGTAAAACTGGTCATAGAAAGTCACAGCATGGGGAAATGCAGAAAAATCTACAAGACAGATTGCAGGCTCACTGAAAACTTTTCCCAGGAAGGGAGTTTCTCCCACTGAAATGGAAATTTGAATTAATGGCAAGTAAATGATAAAGGAAAACTGCCTTCATGGTCATTTCCATGGAACACTTGCAGTAGCTCTTGTTGGCATGTGTCCTTGAGAAACACATGCAGCTTTACTGGGAGAGAAACGGAGGGATCAGATGCTCCCTTCACTCTTGTCTGCTCAGCTTGTTGTCACGTCCTTGTTGAGGTCAGCTCTTCCTCCAGCTTTGTCCAAATCTCTTTGCCAGCGATTTAAAATCACTGGAATTTTTTAACACATCCAGGAGAAACAGTCCCAGAGAAAGGAACTGGGATGAACAAACTACTGACATACTTGCTGACAAAAAAATAAATTTTCTTCAAAAATGGGAATGCATTGTTACTCATAGAAAGTGCTGTTGGGAATATATCAGAAATACACACCTCCATGTTCTTTACTCTCAAATAATGGCAAATACAATTAGCACTAGAGGTGATGAGCACTGGTGCATATTTTCTCCTGTTGGTGGTATAGCTCTGAAGTAGGAAAAATCACATTGAAAATACAAGGCATCCAAATAGGTGATGTAATCATAGAACTCAGTGCTTAGAAGAAGATGTGTTTTATTAGGAACAAAAAAAAACATTCCTAAAGAACAAGCTTAGGTCATCAGTGTAGTGTCCCTCTGTGTGGTGTGAAGTAAATACAGGACAGAGTTAAGGACTTGTGATGGGCGTGCCCAAAATGTGCAGAAGTACCTACAGTCTATGAAAATTGTGTGTCCTCAAATAAAGGCAAAATTACCTGAAAGACTGAAACATGGTAACAATAATTTTAAATGTTCATCTAAGAAATATTTGTAACTAATTTTGCTTTAAAACAGTGGCATTTCTAATACAGTAGTTTCACACAGAGCCTCAGAGTTAGAAAAAAAAAAAAATTGCCAGATCTTCACAACTTTGAGTTCTACTAAAGGCCATCATGAGGTCAGTCTTTGTGATGTTCTCTCTGGAGAATTTTTCCAGCCCTAGCACTCTGGATATATTTTTCTGTCTTTGGATAGTTTTCCTTCCCAGCCCCTCTCATTACATGCAATAATATATCCTCTGTTTCAATTTGAGGCTATTGTGTAATGTTCCACAACTCACATCTTGCAACCAGAGTCCTCAGCTTTCTTCTCACGCCCTTTTATTTTTTTTCTGCCTTGCTTTGAGAGTATCTCCCTCTGTCTGCAGTAGCAGTCGTGTTCACCAGTCGTTCTGGTATTTCTTGAAATAGTTCTGATTTCCGTCTGCTTCATGTCTTCTCTGAGTACATAATAGCAGCAATACCTGCATTTCTGAGTGCTGTCCCTCTTTGTACGTTCTTATTTCTTACCTCTGCTACTCCCAAACCTCTGGGAGACACCAGGTACCAGCTGCTCCTGCAGGTGACCCCGTGTCGCTGTAAAACCGAACGTGTCAGTGAAAGTACCTGCGCCGATCACGAAAGAACAGCAAACATTTTTGCGCTTGAGAAACGAGTCGTGAGACTTCCCGACTCTGTTCCAGCCTGGAACACGAGCGTCTCCACCAAGATCCCCGCAAGGCGCGACCGGCGAACCGCGGCTGTCTGTGCTGCCGCCGCCAGAGGGCCCCCGCGGCCGCCTCCCGCCGCTCCCGGCACAGCCGCTCCCGAAGGGCGGCAAAGGAACCCCAGCCCAGCGAGGGGTCAACACACGGTCACACGGGAAAACACCCCCATGTGGCAGGTGCGAGTGACCGCTGCAGGAACAGGGAGGCTTCCTTGTCAGATGAGCACTTCGGAACACGCAGGAAAAGAAATGAACGGGTGAAAAGGAGGGGACAAGCGGGCGTGCGCTGCAGTTACAAATAAGAGGAAGGACGTGCATGATGAGGAACCAACCCTCTGCTGAAGCTTCCACAGTGTGTCTTTAGCAGAATCCAGCATGTTAGTCTGCCAACAGAGCATCCAGCATGAGTGAGGCTGAAATGACTGACATCTCAACTACATGTTATGGGATGTCAACCAAAATGCAGACTTAACAACATGCTGTTCTTCATCTTCATCCCACGCAATTCTTGAAAACTCCTGAATTTTCAAGGCACTGATTGAAAATTTTTCTTAAGAGAACTGCAAGTTTTAAACAAGTCATCTTCATTACTTGCAATCCAAACCCCTCCTTTTTAGTATATATGTGGAATCTAGGTATGTATTTTCTCATTGCTTCAGCCTAAAAAAATGCACCAAACAAATACTCCAGCATTAAAGCTTTATTCATTCCAGGACTTGGCAATACTGTATAAACCTCAAGTCAATAGCTGTAAGTGAACTGCACATTTTTCTCACAGTACATTTAATTAAGCTCCCAAAGGTTTTAATTTTAAAAGACTTTTTGAAAATTTTATATTCTCCTGTTTCTTTCTTAATATAGATAGGAAGAGTTCTTTGTATGGTCTGATGGGAATATCTACAAGAAAGCATTAGAAACTGCATCTCCAAGTACCTTTCTTTCCCAGCTCAGTTACCAAATTTATTTCCTTCACTGGTGCTCAACCAGCTGCAAGGTCTGAGAAGTGTGTAATGCATTTTCAGCACAAAAAGTGTCATCTGTGTGGATTTAAAAGTTGTGTGTGTATAAAAATAATAAAGTTCAGTGATAATTTGAGGCAACCTAGACAGAGGAAACTAGACAAGGAAAAATTCAGCAGCTCATGAAGCCTTTTCAGTGATCCCACTAAGTAACTATTCCCAAGGCTCAGTCACGCTCCTGGGAACAGAGGAAACAAGTCTATATGGCATGGATTGGTACTCACCCCAGCTCTGTTTAGTCCCATCATCAGGCAGGCAATCAGACAAGAGTTACACAGATTTTTTATGCACAGCACATTTTCCTTCCCCAGGGAACTCCTCAGCAGAGAGGACTAAAGCTGCCCCTGCTCCCTCCTTACCTCTTCAGGACCCAGACTGCAGACAGGGCAAGCAAGAGAACCCCTCCATGGGGCGTGACACAAGCACAAATTGCCTCAATGGGAAACTGTTCCAGCCAGGGGATTTCAAAGTAATCACACACATCCACTACTTTCTTGAGGTTGTATTTTCCCAAGGTCATCATGATCAGTGTTTTGCCTATTAGATTGAAATTTGTTGAGAAAATATGTAATTTTCAAAGGGCCAAGTTAGCTGTTATTGTTACAGTAACATACAGTGTCATTTTGTAATTAATGACAAATTACTTTGGAATAATTTTTATGCCAGTGAAAAGCAGACAGAATGCATGGAATTTGGCTCCTCTGGAAAAGTAGCAAACATTTGCTTTATATTCCACTTTCTTGTGCAGGGGGGAGCTCATTTTGAAGAGGTCAAAATTTACAGGAGGAAAAGGAAGGCTTAAATCCCTAAAATGCAGCAGGTTTAACTCTGTCCCTTTTAATCATCTGGACTGTATGAGCTTGGATCTTGGCTGACACCAGATTAAGGAAAACTGAAACCAGATGGTGTAGCCAAAGATTTCTATACTGATCTTTTAAAGCAGCACCGACACACTTGAAGAGAGGTAAAACACAGTTATGTGAGGAAAGCACCAACAAACTGCAACCTGAAAGTGAGAAGTTTTAAAGCATTGAGGTCTTCGGTGGCTGCACAGTAACAGTGACTGGCAGACACAACATACTCTGAAAATAAATTCCTTTCTCCATTAAATTCTCTTTGGATTTTTCGTTCCCATCTCTTCCCCTTCCCACCAGCAGGGGTCTCACAGACATTAAGGCACAGTAAGCACTCACAAACGTATGTTAGGTTGGGGTTCTTTTTCTAGTCCGAGTTAATGAAAAGTCTTCCATTGCAAGACATCATAAAGCTATTTCAGAGATACCTCTCTATCAATAGCAAGTTGACCCTATTTAATGGAGCCTTGGAAAGTACACTGTCAAGTTAAATTTGTACCCACGTAAAAAAAAAAAAAAGTTTAGCAACCCATAAAACTAGTAGGAATGTTTACACAATTTAAAAACATTCCAGTCAGGACTACAGCTATTAAACAAATCAGCCTGTTCCAGAGTGTTTGAAGCCCAAGCACTGAAACACTACGTACTCAGGAGTATAATTTGCCTTTAAACACTCCTTTGAAAGGAGATGCTCTTTATGATCAACCAAAATTCCAGTAAAAATAGTTGGGGACAAAGCAATCTCCTGAGTGGGTGGTACTGTAGACAGGGGGTTACAGGTTTGCAGGGTGAGATCCTGAGCAGGAGTGGTGCTGCCTGTCATGTCAGCTGAGGACTCTGATAATGATTTATAAATTTGCAGTTGTTCTTTTAAGGGCACTTTAGGTCTTTAGGATATGGAACTGGTCAAGAGCCGTGGCTCCAGTGAAGTCAATAGCAAAAATTCTTCAGTGCACATGAAGCAGCCCTACTTCTTTCATTTCAAAGACTGCCAGTACTCACACACAGAGACTTCATTAAATTGCTTGCATAGTATAGCCAAACTATGTTCTAATAGGTGATAAATTCTTCTCCTTTTTTGGCAAAATCCCTTTAGAGGAACTTAGCAACTCAGAACTGGCTCAAGTCCCTTTTCTGCATGACATTTCTAAGTATTCCTAGCTGCAGGGCACTAAATCCCTCAGCACAAGGCTGATGGTGAGGCATGCTTTGAAAAGTGTCTCTCATGCAGCATCCTTTTCTTTCTAAAGAAGGAAGCAGGAAGGTTTCCTTCCTAATGGTCATCCCACTGAAGCCTGAAAGTCAGCCCAGATACTTTTTAGGAGCTATTTTATAGGGAAAATATTATACCAGTTCTTTTAATGACACACTGTAAGAGGAGAATACACCTCAGCTTCTCTTAATGTTGTTTTTAGATTTATGAAATAGGGCCTTTAAAAGCTTGATTATCTGTATTGCTACCTTAGTCAGCAATGAAGACTTAGCATACATCAGAAGGTCACAAAAGAGAACAAGGAAGTGTCATCTTTAGAGGGGCTTTCATCTATCATAAATATAACCAGAACAGCAGAAATTTTCTTTATTACCTTCTCCAAAACAGTGCCATCCAGAAGAAATGGAGAGAATTGTGCTGCATCCATTTGTGTTACCAGTTCACATCGGTGCAGTTACCAGATTTAATGATTTATTTTCAGGCTCTTCACAAGTAACTTCTTCAGAGGACAGGGTTCCCATCCAGTTGAAGCTCCATGTGTTTCTGTCCCTGTATATCTTATAAAACTACCCCTCCTGTTCCACTGCACCACATATGGGGAGGACATCAGCAACAATGTGAAGGTGCCCTGTAGTAATTTACAATTATAAGAGCCAGTGTATATAAAATAATAAGTATCATATATTGGTCTGATTAATGCAGTCATGTCATATTGATTTGTTTTCCTAAAGGCCTGTGTGGGGTGTGGACAGGGCCACAGTACTTCCTACTGATCGCTTGTGGGTACTTAAGAGTAGCTCCAGTGGACACAGCATTTGGAAAGTGGACTGGAGACGTATGTGCAGACCACAGGAGTGCAGCCAGTTCTAAAACCATGGCAGAGACTGCAAACACCATGAAATGACCACACAAAACAAAATGTTTTCCTCCTCGTGGGAATTTCAGAGCAAATCTGCAACCTGAAAGTCTGCATGTGGAACTCCATCCTGGTTGTCCATTAATTCTCCCAAGAATTAAATTCCTTCCTTGTCAGAAACATCTTTGATGTCCTTAAAAAAAAAATTTAAAAAAAAAAAAAAAAGAAAAGTTGAGAATTATATTTCCACCACTCCATAGAAATAAACCATGACAACAGCCCTAATGGCTATTGCAGGCCCAGTCACAAGTCTCAGGGCTGTAACTGGGCATACAAGCAAAAGGAACCAGCAGTTGAACTGAAGAGGACCAAAAAAGGAGCCTTTCCAAGTGACTCACTCTAAAGGATAAAAAAGGAACTTGCATAGATAGCTAAGTTCTTCAGAGCACTAATGATCTCCTCTGTCTGCAGCCCTGCTTTGGAAATGTGAGCCAGCATCACAGCATGTGGGCAGAGGACTCTGGACAGCTTTCTCATGACATATCCCTGGCAATCCATCCATGTCTCAGCAGTTTCCTTGGTCATTATCCCACTGAAACAAGGCACAACAGGGAACATTGAACCATGTTGCAGATAACAAGATACAGACTGTATGTAAACTGCTCTTGTGGCATAGAAATTCCAGCCACCAACAAAACAGGGGAAAGAGACTCCTTGTTTGGCAAGCAGATCTTGCCTGTGTTTCGGTATGGAGGACACAAATCAGAATAAAAATGTTCCTGTGCTGTTTAAGACAAGAGTTGTGGAACAGTGCTAGAAATGTGCTCAATGTGCACATAAGAACCTTCATCATGGATATATTTAACACCAGATTAGCATCAGGGGGATTTTTTCCTACATAATTTTGCTCCTTGGTGGAGATACAGCCAAATACAGTGCATCCAGAGATCTTTAGCACTCCATACAGATTGTCTCAGATCTTCCTGCACATCTGGTGAGCATACCAACCTCTACCTTTCTGACCTGGGATCTCCGGTCACATACAGTCCACAGCCTTGCAGGTATTAATAGAGACAAAGCAGCTGTTACAATTCCAGACTTGAGTTCATCTTGAGTCCCCACTCGAGCTTGTTCCATCTGCTGCAAAGATGCATTTGTTTCTGGGTAGCTCAAGTACACACCACACCCGTACATCTTGAGCAGTGTGAATAAAATCAAACAGACCTGCACAGGAGCTCATATTGGCTGGGTCTCAACTACTCAATACTCGAATGATAATCCATTTAATAAGCAGTGTTTTCATTTTAACATGCAACATAAATAAAATGTCAGCTAATGGTACTAAAAGACAAAAATGTGATTTCCATAACTTCAAAAATCTCAAGCACCTAAAAGTCATAAAACGCATGTCTGAAAACATCAGTTCTCACAAACCCCACATTTTTAAAAGCTATAAAAAGCACATACTTCATCCGAACAGTAATGGTATTTGCACACCATTTTATCAAAACTCAACACTACATACTTTCTTTGCTGTGAAACACCAGCAAACTCTTTCTCAAGAAGCAGCAATCAGCACTTTCTGAAAAATCATTGGTGAGAGGATATCACATCCCTAACAGCAACTTGTTAAATCCACTGATCAGAACTGAGGTTGTAAGTCAACAGTAATGGTGTTATGTCTGAAGGCTATGTTTAAGCTGCATGAAGTTACTAGTCCTGCACTTGATCCCCTATGTTTGTTTTCTGAGAGGAACATAATAGGGACCACACTGTCACTTTAGCAGGTGAATTGTTTGCTTTGGAATTATCGATCTACCTTAATTTTGTTCCAGTTCAAAGTTGTTCTGAAATTTGTTTCAGCTTTCCTTTTTGATCCCCAAAAGAGCAAGATATTTTCTCTTTATACCTAGCTGCCAAGATCCAAATCTGTAGTTTCTGTGTTTCCCTGGTAACAGCTGGTGATGTCACAAATTTACTAAATGATAGAGGGAGATGCTATGCTCTGTGCAGCCATGAAAGTCTGGAAGAGAACAGCACGCTGGCTCTCGGCCCAGCTGCCAGCAGCATTCACCTTCTCTGCCTCCCTAGCTCTGTATCTGCATCAATTCAGAGTTCTTCAGAAGGCTTGATTCCTCTTGGCAATGGGAGTGGAAGTCACTGAAATTACTTCTACTGTCTCAATCTTGAACGCTTTGTGAGCTCAGTTTGCTGAGAATTGTTTTCTAAGCAGGGTTTGTATCTGAAATTACACTCTGGGTTTTCTGTTTGTCACCAATGTAGCTGTCAACCTGCTCAGAACTGGCAGTGAGCTCTGCTGCCACACACAGCCCTGCTGAGAACGGCCAATGAGCTCCTCTGAAGGGCCGTGCCCATAGCAGAGGTTGGCAGCTGGTTCCTGATCAGCCTGGGTTACTCTGCTCACTGCTGTGTCAAACAGGATACAGTTGGGAAATGGAGGAACAAAGAGAGCAGGTGTGACGTTCTGGTGTCTTACCTGGAGAATGACTTCCATAAAAAGTGCATATTCCCAGCAGCACAATGTACTATTTCACTGGAAGTTTCACACTCCTTCACAAAGGAGTCACCTGCAAGCATTATAGCATATGCATGAGAGAAAAAAAGCTTTCCCATCATTCCCATCATTAAATATTAGGAGGTAAAAGCAACAATCACAGAATGAGATGCATAAAAATTCTGTTGTTTGTGTGCTGCAGTCACTTACCTCCCAGTGTGTACAGGCAGTGAAACTGGCCTCCAGTCCTGAGATATGGCTTACAACTACACTGAAAAGAAACGGGACTGCATGTTATTCTTACAGATTAAGCAATGCACTGTGGATTCTTATTCAGGGCATTTGTCTTTGAGGAAGACGCCAAGGGAAGAGAAAGTTAGGTTTGTTACAGAGCTATCAGTGTGATTTGAATCTGATTTTTCTAATGCTTTCAAAGCAAGATCTTCTTGATCCTTCTAGACACAGTTCCCTGCCATGCTTCAAAGACACTTTCAAGAAGATAGGAGATAAAGAAATCCTGTACATTAAAAAAAACAGCTGGAAAAACATAGTTGCCCAGGACTGAGAGACAGAAGAGATCTTATATTTTTCAAGGTCTGTACTCCTTGTAAGCTAAAAACAAATCTACCAGAAGCAGGTACAGGACTCCTGTAGCAGTTTCACCAGCGCTCTGCAGAGATAACATGCCTCTCTAGTTTCTACCTGCTTTGGAGTTCTGATGTATCTAGAATGAGGAGACAACTGTGTGTGGCGTTGCAGAGCTGAATGTGTCAGGCACCAGAAGCAAACCGAGCTCAGGGGTCTGTACATAGCTTTACACCTTTAAGTTAATCTTGTCATCCAGGGCTTTACTATGGGAGTTCATTGTATGGATAACTCTCACTGATGTTATTTTCAGAGTCAGTGCATTGCCCATCTCCAGACAAAGCAGAAAAGTTTCACTGGTGATCCCAGCTCAGCCAGAGCACAAAAGTTGCAGGAAAAAGAAAGAGGTGCAGATGAGCAGGAAAATAACGAGAGCTTTTCCTTCTCCATTTCGTTGTTCAGATCCAGTTTTGACAACTAGCAGCAGAGTAGTGCCTCACAAACTCTTGTCACAGGGGACATCCCAGCAAAGATCAAAGATCCGCGTCTACTCAGAAATACTGTTCCTGTCTACATTGAGCATGCCTTAAAGTTTGGTCTAAAGGTTTTTGGAAAGGCTCTCCATCTGACAGATGGTGTCTCTTCTTTACCTCTTCCTTCTCCTAAACTGACCAAATAAGAAGTGTGCTTGGGATTTCATCAGCACCAAAAATTAATAAAGAAAAATTACTTTGAGAGATAAGACCCCCATAATTTCTGGTGTTGTTTATATATCTTTAGCCTTGAGCTTAGTTCTTGCATGAACCTTAAGGAAAACAAAACAAAACACCACAAAACCCAAAGTCCCTAGACAAATAAGAGGAACTCAGAGCACAGTGATGAACTCTACAGTACTCCTTAGAAAAGATACTTAGGAAAAATATTACTGCTAGAAAAGCAATCATCTTCACTACTGGCACAGAGTGAGAAAAAAGAAAGCCCTAGGCTGAAATTGGTATCAAGCTTATTTTATTAATTTCTTTTATTAAATCATAAAATATTTGAAAACATTAAGAGGCCAAACTGGACAGCTGAGACCAATTATTCAGGAAAATAAGACTCTTGGAGAGGAAACCTCCCCTGAATATTAGCAAGAAACATGGGCAACTGCCCAGTTTCAATCTCACTGGGGATATGGAAGCACTGTTGGTATTTTTAGCATTTTCAGCTGTAATGGCTAATGAACATCTCTTAACAGAAAGCAATTAAGGATTTCATGTCCCACCAAAATGCTTTGTTAGCTTCTACAATAAACATTGTACAATACCTGCACCTTAGACACAAGGGCCAAATAAATATATTATGATTTCATTATTTCTATGAAAGGGTGAATTGGACCTGCTAATACAGCATTAAGAGCAATAAAGCATGAAGTGCATCACCACGTTAGGCATAGAACAAGATAATGTCATATTTCAGCATCAAGTGTCCTTACAAAAGGTTAATGAAGTCAGGTTGTGCTTCTGAAAATAATTGTCAAGTTAACGTTTAACAGCGTGACACTGGTGACATTGGAATGCAAGAGCAAGGGGTCACATAACATTAAATAGCTGACTAAGACATATTAGTTCTAGCATAAGATGTGTAAGCAATGCATAAAATCTACAAGCACATATTCATATTTTATGTTTCTAAGGTGATCCTGGCATGCCCCATGGTTTAGAGGGAAGAAAAGCTGTTAGAAAAATAGATCTCTGTAACCAATTTAGACTTCTTGCTTCCATCAAGCACAGGAGATTTTAATGATAAGACAGTGAGGAGTGTTATCCTTGAGAAGAAAATGCAGAATACTTGCATGATTTTAGTAGAAACTTAAAGCCTGTGGCTTTTCTTGTGCAAACTACAAGATTTCCAGTGATAACTGCAATTGATGTCTTGTGGATTTTTAGAAGGACACAAGCCAATCCAAAAATCCTAGATATTAAAGTGTGCTTTCTTCACCTTTATGTGTAAGGTAACAGCTTGATAGATGGGGCTGGCTGCATCTTCCTTATCAGCTGCAATATTGGCAGAATGTGCAGAACACAGATATGTTCTCCAATGGCCACAGATTCCAATTGTATTTTTACCTTAGAGGCTCCTTATTTTTTAACTATTCTGAATGAAAGAGATTCTAAAGCTTCATTGGTACTCAACAAAAAGGACACCATTTCTCTGCCCCAAATAACAGTGAGAAGTGGATGCAGACACACTAAAAAATACTATCTTGGTGAATTTCTGAATTGGTCTCTTGCGGTTTCTGAAGCTGAGAGATGCTTCAAATACCCTCCAATCCAAGGGGTAAGTGCCAGATGTACTTAAGTTTGAGTTTTCTCGTTTTTGTGTTTTTCTTCAGTAAGCAGAACTTAACTCTGCTTTGCTAGCATAAAGTGGCTTTTTTCATGCATTGTGCTTGGTATGAGGACTGATACCAGCATGACATATCCTGCCCTCCAGGAGCAGCTGTTCCATACAAAGAGGTTCCATTAACAGAGCCAAATGCTGGGACATGAATGGAAATCTGTTCCTGAAGAGGTAATGGTTGTAGTGACACCATTCCCATTGGGAGCCTCATATCATCACAAGATATTTACTCAGAAGAGACTTTGTCATCACTCTCTTATGGTTCTGTCTCCATTTTCCCTCACTCCATCTTTCCTCTCTACCACATATCACAACTCTTGATACTTTGAGATCGTTCTGTCAGGTATACAATTATCCCCTTCTCTATGGACAGCATGTGCATTCAACAGCTTACCTTGCAGGGAACCCCACATCCTGCTGCTATGTAGGTAAACAGCCAAGTTCACACCAGCAGGCAGGGTGGGACTTTCCATCCTTCAGTGACCTACTAAGGAAGGACCTTTACTGCAAATCTCATTCATACTCTTTCTATCACTTAAAATGGCTTTAGCCAGTGGCAACTCTAAATGTAATGCACTGTAATATTTTGACATCAAAAAAAAGACTCACTACTACATTGCCAATCCACTCAAGAGCTCACACAGCAACAGGGCAAGTTCAAGCTCATTATATAGTTACAAAAAGATGTTGACTAAGGACAGCACAATTCCCAATGTAAGCTTTTCTTTTTTGTTGTGCTCACAGCAGTGGTATCCACATCCAGCGGAGAAGGTTTTAGAGTAATTGACAACTGGATCTCTGAGTAAGCGTATTTCTCACTTCTGTACAATATTGCATTTCAGCATGATCACATTGTCTAAACTCTGCTGAGATCTCAGATCATCACTGTAAACTCCCCCAAAATGAAACTGAGCCAATCACATCAAATACCACAACTAATTTCCTATATACCTGTCAGTGAAAGCCAGACAACTGCAGGTATCTCTGCTCCAGAGCAGTTGGTGCACACTGCAGATGTGCAGGAGATTTGGGGTCACCAGCACCAGCGAGAAAATTCAGCTGCTCTCAGCACTGCATTACACAAGCTAACCTTGAAGAACATCTGATACTTATAAAGAAGAGATTAGCCATGGAAATTTTCACACAATCAAAAATCAAAATAACAGTTAAACCTCAGTAATTCCCATTTGTGTTTAGGAAACTTAATTTTGTTAATTAGCAAATAGCAACTGAGTTACAATGGGAGCCTATACTTTACCATGTACTAATACATTATTTTTATAAGGTCATATCACATTTTCCTATATCATCATTATTTACAGCCACAAAGCCATTAATAAGGTGTGAGTTTGTCCTTATATGTAGCTGTATAGCTATGTGTGTATGTATAACATATAGCCCAACATATATACATTTCTTTAAAACTTGTAAAGCTCTACTCTGAACCTTCAAGAGTGAAGCCAAACAGCTTTTATTGCACAGAGTAGAAGATATTAACAGCTCTCTGATGTAGTGTCATTCATGCTCCAGAAGAGACACTTGACAAACACCAATAAGAAAATGTCAGTAAAGTAAAGCAGGACATTGTTCTGCCAGAGGAGAGAGTGACTTTCATCACTAATTGTCACTAACTTCCAGCCTTAAGTGTGCAAGGAGGAACCAACTCTCAATTATTTCACTTTTAGGTGTTGGCATGCATTTTCCCCTGGATTGTTGCCTAGGATTCTTGTCCTTCTCTCATACCTGCCACCACAAATGGGGATTTAGTCCACTCAAGAAAAACCAGGGAAAAGAAACTTAGGCCCTCCATTTGTTTTTCATAAAGAATACTTGCAGTCACTCCTTACCCTTTTATGATGACAAAGCAATCTTGGAATTTAACTTGATCAGCTCCTTCATGTTCTTCAAATAGTGACATTTGGTACAATTATGATAAGGAAGTTTAAAAAAGAACAGGAGCAGTAATAACCACCATACTCTGAACTTGCTTCTTTTGTTTAGGAAAATGTCTTGTAGCTGTCAACAGCTAAAAGTGTCTTGTAGATTTAACATTTCTTTTAACTGGAGACCTCAAAAGGCCACATACATCACAAAATGAGTCCGACAAACACTTTTGGTAGTGAGGGGCTGAGCAGACTGCAGGTAGAACTAGCACCAATAATACCCTTGAGTGCAGCAGAATAACTCTCAGGAGCCCATAGCAATATTATGAATACTTCTATGCTGAATGAGACACTGTCAAGATCCTAAGGCTGTTTTGAAGCAGACATGGTTTTCCAGAACAGAAATGTTATTAAGTTCTGTTTTCAGTTTTATCTTAAATACTATTAACCTGACTTTTCTCACAATGATCAAATATTATTGGGATAAAGCTCTAACAGTGGCTAAATTAAATAAATAGAATATATAATATTAATTGTTGACCCTTGCATAACAACTTGCTTCATTTCTTGGTTGCTGGTACTACTGTACCAAGAGTGTATTTAAAATGAGTAACAAAACTTCTGAGAAACAATGTATTCATGTAACTGGGGAAAAAAAAGTAGGAGAGCAGAAATTGCAAAGTGATAAGTTTGATCAGGTTGCCAGCAATACCCCATCCCCAAAAACATCTTACTGGAGACATGTCAATTTTTAACAGCAGCCAGTATCTGATGGAGGCAGATTTCATCCTCACCTTTCACATACAATAAGGATGAGGAGAAGGAAAAAAAAAAAAAAAAAGGAGTCAAAAAAAAGAAAAGCAGTTGATACATCTAGTGTTCTCTTTACC